>JARWAU010000001.1:15892500-16067833 GCA_029958995.1 Bombus sonorus | reverse complement strand
AACGTTATGTAGCATTACCATATAACGTATAACGTTATGTAGCATTACCATATAACGTATAACGTTATGTAGCATTACCATATAACGTGTAACATTATTTACTATTACCTTATAACGTATAACGTTGTATACTGTTACCATATAACGTATAACGTTATGTAGCATTACCATATAACGTATAACGTTATGTAGCATTAGCATATAACGTATAACGTTATGTAGCATTACCATATAATGTATAACGTTATGTAGCATTACCATATAACGTATAGCGTTGTATACTGTTACCATAAAACGTATAGCGTTATGTAGCATTACCATATAATGTATAACGTTATGTAGCATTACCTTATAACGTATAACGTTATGTAGCATTACCATATAACGTATAACGTTATATACTGTTACCATATAACGTATAACGTTATGTAGCACTACCATATAACGTATAACGTTATGTATCATTACCTTATAACGTATAACGTTATGTAGCATTACCATATAACGTATAACGTTATTTACTTTTACCTTATAACGTATAACGTTGTATACTGTTACCATATAACGTATAACGTTGTATACTGCTACCATATAACGTATAACGTTATGTAGCACTACCATATAACGTATAACGTTATGTATCATTACCTTATACCGTATAACGTTATGTAGCATTACCATATAACGTATAACGTTATGTAGCATTACCATATAACGTATAACGTTATTTACTATTACCTTATAACGTATAACGTTGTATACTGTTACCACATAACGTATAACGTTATGTAGCATTACCATATAATGTATAACGTTATGTAGCACTACCTTATAACGTATAACGTTATGTAGCATTACCATATAACGTATAACGTTATGTAGCATTACCATATAACGTGTAACGTTATTTACTATTACCTTATAACGTATAACGTTGTATACTGTTACCATATAACGTATAACGTTATGTAGCATTACCATATAACGTATAACGTTATGTAGCATTAGCATGTAACGTATAACGTTATGTAGCATTGCCATATAATGTATAACGTTATGTAGCATTACCATATAACGTATAACGTTGTATACTGTTACCATAAAACGTATAACGTTATGTAGCATTACCATATAACGTATAACGCTATATACTGTTACCATATAACGTATAACGTTATGTAGCACTACCTTATAACGTATAACGTTATGTAGCATTACCATATAATGTATAACGTTATGTATCATTACCTTATAACGTATAACGTTATGTAGCATTACCATATAACGTATAACGTTATTTACTTTTACCTTATAACGTATAACGTTGTATACTGTTACCATATAACGTATAACGTTATGTAGCATTAACATATAATGTATAACGTTATGTAGCATTACCTTATAACGTATAACGTTATGTAGCATTACCATATAACGTATAACTTTATATACTGTTACCATATAACGTATAACGTTGTGTAGCACTACCATATAACGTATAACGTTATGTATCATTACCTTATAACGTATAACGTTATGTAGCATTACCATATAACGTATAGCGTTATGTAGCATTACCATATAATGTATAACGTTATGTAGCATTACCTTATAACGTATAACGTTATGTAGCATTACCATATAACGTATAACGTTATATACTGTTACCATATAACGTATAACGTTATGTAGCACTACCATATAACGTATAACGAAATGTATCATTACCTTATAACGTATAACGTTATGTAGCATTACCATATAACGTATAACGTTATGTAGCATTACCATATAACGTATAACGTTATTTACTATTACCTGATAACGTATAACGTTGTATACTGTTACCATATAACGTATAACGTTATGTAGCATTACCATATAATGTATAACGTTATGTAGCATTACCTTTAACGTATAACGTTATGTAGCATTACCATATAATGTATAACGTTATGTAGCATTACCTTATAACGTATAACGTTATGTAGCATTACCATATAACGTATAACGTTATATACTGTTACCTTATAACGTATAACGTTGTATACTGTTACCATATAACGTATAACGTTATGTAGCATTACCATATAATGTATTACGTTATGTAGCATTACCTTATAACGTATAACGTTATGTAGCATTACAATATAACGTATAACGTTATGTAGCATTACCATATAACGTATAAAGTTATTTACTATTACCTTATATCGTATAACGTTGTATACTGTTACCATATAACGTATAACGTTATGTATCATTACCTTATAACGTATAACGTTATGTAGCATTACCATATAACGTATAACGTTATGTAGCATTACCATATAACGTATAACGTTATGTAGCACTACCATATAACGTATAACGTTATGTAGCATTACCATATAACGTATAACGTTATGTAGCATTACCATATAACGTATAACGTTATGTAGCATTACCATGTAACGTATATCGTTATGTAGCATTACCATATAACGTATAACGTTATGTAGCATTACCATATAACGTATAACGTTATGTAGCATTACCATATAACGTATAACGTTATGTAGCATTACCATATAACGTGTACCGTTATTTACTATTACCTTATAACGTATAACGTTGTATACTGTTACCATATAACGTATAACGTTATGTAGCATTACCATATAACGTATAACGTTATGTAGCATTAGCATATAACGTATAACGTTATGTAGCATTACCATATAATGTATAACGTTATGTAGCATTACCATATAACGTATAACGTTGTATACTGTTACCATAAAACGTATAACGTTATGTAGCATTACCATATAATGTATAACGTTATGTAGCATTACCTTATAACGTATAACGTTATGTAGCATTACCATATAACGTATAACGTTATATACTGTTACCATATAACGTATAACGTTATGTAGCACTACCATATAACGTATAACGTTATGTATCATTACCTTATAACGTATAACGTTATGTAGCATTACCATATAACGTATAACGTTATTTACTTTTACCTTATAACGTATAACGTTGTATACTGTTACCATATAACGTATAACGTTATGTAGCATTAACATATAATGTATAACGTTATGTAGCATTACCTTATAACGTATAACGTTATGTAGCATTACCATATAACGTATTACGTTATTTACTATTACCTTATAACGTATAACGTTGCATACTGTTACCATATAACGTATAACGTTATGTAGCATTACCATATAATGTATAACGTTATGTAGCATTACCTTATAACGTATAACGTTATGTAGCATTACCATATAACGTATAACGTTATTTACTTTTACCTTATAACGTATAACGTTGTATACTGTTACCATATAACGTATAACGTTATGTAGCATTAACATATAATGTATAACGTTATGTAGCATTACCTTATAACGTATAACGTTATGTAGCATTACCATATAACGTATAACGTTATATACTGTTACCATATAACGTATAACGTTGTGTAGCACTACCATATAACGTATAACGTTATGTATCATTACCATATAATGTATAACGTTATGTAGCACTACCTTATAACGTATAACGTTATGTAGCATTACCATATAACGTATAACGTTATTTACTATTACCTTATAACGTATAACGTTGTATACTGCTACCATATAACGTATAACGTTATGTAGCACTACCATATAACGTATAACGTTATGTATCATTACCTTATACCGTATAACGTTATGTAGCATTACCATATAACGTATAACGTTATGTAGCATTACCATATAACGTATAACGTTATTTACTATTACCTTATAACGTATAACGTTGTATACTGTTACCACATAACGTATAACGTTATGTAGCATTACCATATAATGTATAACGTTATGTAGCACTACCTTATAACGTATAACGTTATGTAGCATTACCTTATAACGTATAACGTTATGTAGCATTACCATATAACGTATTACGTTATTTACTATTACCTTATAACGTATAACGTTGCATACTGTTACCATATAACGTATAACGTTATGTAGCATTACCATATAATGTATAACGTTATGTATCATTACCTTATAACGTATAACGTTATGTAGCATTACCATATAACGTATAACGTTATTTACTTTTACCTTATAACGTATAACGTTGTATACTGTTACCATATAACGTATAACGTTATGTAGCATTAACATATAATGTATAACGTTATGTAGCATTACCTTATAACGTATAACGTTATGTAGCATTACCATATAACGTATAACGTTATATACTGTTACCATATAACGTATAACGTTGTGTAGCACTACCATATAACGTATAACGTTATGTATCATTACCATATAATGTATAACGTTATGTAGCACTACCTTATAACGTATAACGTTATGTAGCATTACCATATAACGTATAACGTTATTTACTATTACCTTATAACGTATAACGTTGTATACTGCTACCATATAACGTATAACGTTATGTAGCACTACCATATAACGTATAACGTTATGTATCATTACCTTATACCGTATAACGTTATGTAGCATTACCATATAACGTATAACGTTATGTAGCATTACCATATAACGTATAACGTTATTTACTATTACCTTATAACGTATAACGTTGTATACTGTTACCACATAACGTATAACGTTATGTAGCATTACCATATAATGTATAACGTTATGTAGCACTACCTTATAACGTATAACGTTATGTAGCATTACCATATAACGTATAACGTTATGTAGCATTACCATATAACGTGTAACGTTATTTACTATTACCTTATAACGTATAACGTTGTATACTGTTACCATATAACGTATAACGTTATGTAGCATTACCATATAACGTATAACGTTATGTAGCATTAGCATGTAACGTATAACGTTATGTAGCATTGCCATATAATGTATAACGTTATGTAGCATCACCATATAACGTATAACGTTGTATACTGTTACCATAAAACGTATAACGTTATGTAGCATTACCATATAACGTATAACGCTATATACTGTTACCATATAACGTATAACGTTATGTAGCACTACCTTATAACGTATAACGTTATGTAGCATTACCATATAATGTATAACGTTATGTATCATTACCTTATAACGTATAACGTTATGTAGCATTACCATATAACGTATAACGTTATTTACTTTTACCTTATAACGTATAACGTTGTATACTGTTACCATATAACGTATAACGTTATGTAGCATTAACATATAATGTATAACGTTATGTAGCATTACCTTATAACGTATAACGTTATGTAGCATTACCATATAACGTATAACTTTATATACTGTTACCATATAACGTATAACGTTGTGTAGCACTACCATATAACGTATAACGTTATGTATCATTACCTTATAACGTATAACGTTATGTAGCATTACCATATAACGTATAACGTTATGTAGCATTACCATATAACGTATAACGTTGTATACTGTTACCATATAACGTATAACGTGATGTAGCATTACCATATAATGTATAACGTTATGTAGCATTACCTTATAACGTATAACGTTATGTAGCATTACCATATAACGTATAACGTTATATACTGTTACCTTATAACGTATAACGTTGTATACTGTTACCATATAACGTATAACGTTATGTAGCATTACCATATAATGTATTACGTTATGTAGCATTACCTTATAACGTATAACGTTATGTAGCATTACAATATAACGTATAACGTTATGTAGCATTACCATATAACGTATAAAGTTATTTACTATTACCTTATAACGTATAACGTTGTATACTGTTACCATATAACGTATAACGTTATGTATCATTACCTTATAACGTATAACGTTATGTAGCATTACCATATAACGTATATCGTTATGTAGCATTACCATATAACGTATAACGTTGTATACTGTTACCATAAAACGTATAACGTTATGTGGCATTACCATATAATGTATAACGTTATGTAGCATTACCTTATAACGTATAACGTTATGTAGCATTACCATATAACGTATAACGTTATATACTGTTACCATATAACGTATAACGTTATGTAGCACTACCATATAACGTATAACGTTATGTATCATTACCTTATAACGTATAACGTTATGTAGCATTACCATATAACGTATAACGTTATGTAGCATTACCATATAACGTATAACGTTATTTACTATTACCTTATAACGTATAACGTTGTATACTGTTACCATATAACGTATAACGTTATGTAGCACTACCATATAACGTATAACGTTATGTATCATTACCTTATAACGTATAACGTTATGTAGCATTACCATATAACGTATAACGTTATGTAGCATTACCATATAACGTATAAGGTTATTTACTATTACCTTATAACGTATAACGTTGTATACTGTTACCACATAACGTATAACGTTATGTAGCATTACCATATAATGTATAACGTTATGTAGCATTACCTTATAACGTATAACGTTATGTAGCATTACCATATAACATATAACGTTATATACTGTTACCATATAACGTATAACGTTATGTAGCACTACCTTATAACGTATAACGTTATGTAGCATTACCATATAATGTATAACGTTATGTAGCATTACCTTATAACGTATAACGTTATGTAGCATTACCATATAACGTATAACGTTATATACTGTTACCTTATAACGTATAACGTTGTATACTGTTACCATATAACGTATAACGTTATGTAGCATTACCATATAATGTATTACGTTATGTAGCATTACCTTATAACGTATAACGTTATGTAGCATTACCATATAACGTATAACGTTATGTAGCATTACCATATAACGTATAAAGTTATTTACTATTACCTTATAACGTATAACGTTGTATACTGTTACCATATAACGTATAACGTTATGTATCATTACCTTATAACGTATAACGTTATGTAGCATTACCATATAACGTATAACGTTTTGTAGCATTACCATATAACGTGTAACGTTATTTACTATTACCTTATAACGTATAACGTTGTATACTGTTACCATATACCGTATAACGTTATGTAGCATTAGCATATAACGTATAACGTTATGTAGCATTACCATATAATGTATAACGTTATGTAGCATTACCATATAACGTATAACGTTATGTATCATTACCTTATAACGTATAACGTTATGTAGCATTACCATATAACGTATAACGTTATTTACTTTTCCCTTATAACGTATAACGTTGTATACTGTTACCATATAACGTATAACGTTATGTAGCATTAACATATAACGTATAACGTTATGTATCATTACCTTATAACGTATAACGTTATGTAGCATTACCATATAACGTATAACGTTATGTAGCATTACCATATAACGTATAACGTTATTTACTATTACCTTATAACGTATAACGTTGTATACTGTTACCATATAACGTATAACGTTATGTAGCACTACCATATAACGTATAACGTTATGTATCATTACCTTATAACGTATAACGTTATGTAGCACTACCATACAACGTATAACGTTATGTAGCATTACCATATAACGTATAACGTTATGTAGCACTACCATATAACGTATAACGTTATGTATCATTACCTTATAACGTATAACGTTATGTAGCATTACCATATAACGTATAACGTTATGTAGCATTACCATATAACGTATAACGTTATTTACTTTTACCTTATAACGTATAACGTTGTATACTGTTACCACATAACGTATAACGTTATGAAGCATTACCATATAATGTATAACGTTATGTAGCATTACCATATAACGTATAACGTTATTTACTTTTACCTTATAACGTATAACGTTGTATACTGTTACCACATAACGTATAACGTTATGAAGCATTACCATATAATGTATAACGTTATGTAGCATTACCTTATAACGTATAACGTTATGTAGCATTACCATATAACGTATAACGTTATTTACTTTTACCTTATAACGTATAACGTTATGTAGCATTACCATATAACGTATAACGTTATGTAGCATTACCATATAACGTATAACGTTATTTACTATTACCTTATAACGTATAACGTTGTATACTGTTACCATATAACGTATAACGTTATGTAGCACTACCATATAACGTATAACGAAATGTATCATTACCTTATAACGTATAACGTTATGTAGCATTACCATATAACGTATAACGTTATGTAGCATTACCATATAACGTATAACGTTATTTACTATTACCTTATAACGTATAACGTTGTATACTGTTACCATATAACGTATAACGTTATGTAGCACTACCATATAACGTATAACGTTATGTATCATTACCTTATAACGTATAACGTTATGTAGCATTACCATATAACGTATAACGTTATGTAGCATTACCATATAACGTATAACGTTATTTACTTTTACCTTATAACGTATAACGTTGTATACTGTTACCACATAATGTATAACGTTATGAAGCATTACCATATAATGTATAACGTTATGTAGCATTACCTTATAACGTATAACGTTATGTAGCATTACCATATAACGTATAACGTTATTTACTTTTACCTTATAACGTATAACGTTGTATACTGTTACCATATAACGTATAACGTTATGTAGCACTACCATATAACGTATAACGTTATGTATCATTACCTTATAACGTATAACGTTATGTAGCATTACCATATAACGTATAACGTTATGTAGCATTACCATATAACGTATAACGTTATTTACTATTACCTTATAACGTATAACGTTGTATACTGTTACCATATAACGTATAACGTTATGTAGCACTACCATATAACGTATAACGTTATGTGTCATTACCTTATAACGTATAACGTTATGTAGCATTACCATATAACGTATAACGTTATGTAGCATTACCATATAACGTATAAAGTTATTTACTATTACCTTATAACGTATAACGTTGTATACTGTTACCGTATAACGTATAACGTTATGTATCATTACCTTATAACGTATAACGTTATGTAGCACTACCATATAACGTATAACGTTATGTAGCATTACCATATAACGTATAACGTTGTATACTGTTACCATAAAACGTATAACGTTATGTAGCATTACCATATAATGTATAACGTTATGTAGCATTACCTTATAACGTATAACGTTATGTAGCATTACCATATAACGTATAACGTTATATACTGTTACCATATAACGTATAGCGTAATGTAGCACTACCATATAACGTATAACGTTATGTATCATTACCTTATAACGTATAACGTTATGTAGCATTACCATATAACGTATAACGTTATTTAGTTTTACCTTATAACGTATGACGTTGTATACTGTTACCATATAACGTATAACGTTATGTAGCATTAACATATAATGTATAACGTTATGTAGCATTACCTTATAACGTATAACGATATGTAGCATTACCATATAACGTATAACGTTATGTAGCATTACCATATAACGTATAACGTTATTTACTATTACCTTATAACGTATAACGTTGTATACTGCTACCATAGAACGTATAACGTTATGTAGCACTACCATATAACGTATAACGTTATGTATCATTACCTTATACCGTATAACGTTATGTAGCATTACCATATAACGTATAACGTTATGTAGCATTACCATATAACGTATAACGTTATTTACTATTACCTTATAACGTATAACGTTGTATACTGTTACCACATAACGTATAACGTTATGTAGCATTACCATATAATGTATAACGTTATGTAGCACTACCTTATAACGTATAACGTTATGTAGCATTACCATATAACGTATAACGTTATGTAGCATTACCATATAACGTGTAACGTTATTTACTATTACCTTATAACGTATAACGTTGTATACTGTTACCATATAACGTATAACGTTATGTAGCATTACCATATAACATATAACGTTATGTAGCATTAGCATGTAACGTATAACGTTATGTAGCATTGCCATATAATGTATAACGTTATGTAGCATTACCATATAACGTATAACGTTGTATACTGTTACCATAAAACGTATAACGTTATGTAGCATTACCATATAATGTATAACGTTATGTATCATTACCTTATAACGTATAACGTTATGTAGCATTACCATATAACGTATAACGTTATATACTGTTACCATATAACGTATAACGTTATGTAGCACTACCTTATAACGTATAACGTTATGTAGCATTACCATATAATGTATAACGTTATGTATCATTACCTTATAACGTATAACGTTATGTAGCATTACCATATAACGTATAACGTTATTTACTTTTACCTTATAACGTATAACGTTATGTAGCATTACCATATAACGTATAACGTTATGTAGCATTAACATATAATGTATAAAGTTATGTAGCATTACCTTATAACGTATAACGTTATGTAGCATTACCATATAACGTATAACGTTATATACTGTTACCATATAACGTATAACGTTATGTAGCACTACCTTAAAACGTATAACGTTATGTAGCATTACCATATAATGTATAACGTTATGTATCATTACCTTATAACGTATAACGTTATGTAGCATTACCATATAACGTATAACGTTATTTACTTTTACCTTATAACGTATAACGTTGTATACTGTTACCATATAACGTATAACGTGATGTAGCATTACCATATAATGTATAACGTTATGTAGCATTACCTTATAACGTATAACGTTATGTAGCATTACCATATAACGTATAACGTTACATACTGTTACCTTATAACGTATAACGTTGTATACTGTTACCATATAACGTATAACGTTATGTAGCATTACCATATAATGTATTACGTTATGTAGCATTACCTTATAACGTATAACGTTATGTAGCATTACAATATAACGTATAACGTTATGTAGCATTACCATATAACGTATAAAGTTATTTACTATTACCTTATAACGTATAACGTTGTATACTGTTACCATATAACGTATAACGTTATGTATCATTACCTTATAACGTATAACGTTATGTAGCATTACCATATAACGTATATCGTTATGTAGCATTACCATATAACGTATAACGTTGTATACTGTTACCATAAAACGTATAACGTTATGTAGCATTACCATATAATGTATAACGTTATGTAGCATTACCTTATAACGTATAACGTTATGTAGCATTACCATATAACGTATAACGTTATATACTGTTACCATATAACGTATAACGTTATGTAGCACTACCATATAACGTATAACGTTATGTATCATTACCTTATAACGTATAACGTTATGTAGCATTACCATATAACGTATAACGTTATGTAGCATTACCATATAACGTATAACGTTATTTACTATTACCTTATAACGTATAACGTTGTATACTGTTACCATATAACGTATAACGTTATGTAGCACTACCATATAACGTATAACGTTATGTATCATTACCTTATAACGTATAACGTTATGTAGCATTACCATGTAACGTATAACGTTTTGTAGCATTACCATATAACGTGTAACGTTATTTACTATTACCTTATAACGTATAACGTTGTATACTGTTACCATATACCGTATAACGTTATGTAGCATTAGCATATAACGTATAACGTTATGTAGCATTACCATATAATGTATAACGTTATGTAGCATTACCATATAACGTATAACGTTATGTATCATTACCTTATAACGTATAACGTTATGTAGCATTACCATATAACGTATAACGTTATTTACTTTTACCTTATAACGTATAACGTTGTATACTGTTACCATATAACGTATAACGTTATGTAGCATTAACATATAACGTATAACGTTATGTATCATTACCTTATAACGTATAACGTTATGTAGCATTACCATATAACGTATAACGTTATGTAGCATTACCATATAACGTATAACGTTATTTACTATTACCTTATAACGTATAACGTTGTATACTGTTACCATATAACGTATAACGTTATGTAGCACTACCATATAACGTATAACGTTATGTATCATTACCTTATAACGTATAACGTTATGTAGCATTACCATATAACGTATAACGTTATGTAGCATTACCATATAACGTATAACGTTATTTACTTTTACCTTATAACGTATAACGTTGTATACTGTTACCACATAACGTATAACGTTATGAAGCATTACCATATAATGTATAACGTTATGTAGCATTACCATATAACGTATAACGTTATTTACTTTTACCTTATAACGTATAACGTTGTATACTGTTACCACATAACGTATAACGTTATGAAGCATTACCATATAATGTATAACGTTATGTAGCATTACCTTATAACGTATAACGTTATGTAGCATTACCATATAACGTATAACGTTATGTAGCATTACCATATAACGTATAACGTTATTTACTATTACCTTATAACGTATAACGTTGTATACTGTTACCATATAACGTATAACGTTATGTAGCACTACCATATAACGTATAACGTTATGTATCATTACCTTATAACGTATAACGTTATGTAGCATTACCATATAACGTATAACGTTATGTAGCATTACCATATAACGTATAACGTTATTTACTTTTACCTTATAACGTATAACGTTGTATACTGTTACCACATAACGTATAACGTTATGAAGCATTACCATATAATGTATAACGTTATGTAGCATTACCTTATAACGTATAACGTTATGTAGCATTACCATATAACGTATAACGTTATTTACTTTTACCTTATAACGTATAACGTTGTATACTGTTACCATATAACGTATAACGTTATGTAGCACTACCATATAACGTATAACGTTATGTATCATTACCTTATAACGTATAACGTTATGTAGCATTACCATATAACGTATAACGTTATGTAGCATTACCATATAAGGTATAACGTTATTTACTATTACCTTATAACGTATAACGTTGTATACTGTTACCATATAACGTATAACGTTATGTAGCACTACCATATAACGTATAACGTTATGTGTCATTACCTTATAACGTATAACGTTATGTAGCATTACCATATAACGTATAACGTTATGTAGCATTACCATATAACGTATAAAGTTATTTACTATTACCTTATAACGTATAACGTTGTATACTGTTACCGTATAACGTATAACGTTATGTATCATTACCTTATAACGTATAACGTTATGTAGCATTACCATATAACGTATAACGTTATGTAGCATTACCATATAACGTATAACGTTGTATACTGTTACCATAAAACGTATAACGTTATGTAGCATTACCATATAATGTATAACGTTATGTAGCATTACCTTATAACGTATAACGTTATGTAGCATTACCATATAACGTATAACGTTATATACTGTTACCATATAACGTATAACGTTATGTAGCACTACCATATAACGTATAACGTTATGTATCATTACCTTATAACGTATAACGTTATGTAGCATTACCATATAACGTATAACGTTATTTAGTTTTACCTTATAACGTATGACGTTGTATACTGTTACCATATAACGTATAACGTTATGTAGCATTAACATATAATGTATAACGTTATGTAGCATTACCTTATAACGTATAACGATATGTAGCATTACCATATAACGTATAACGTTATGTAGCATTACCATATAACGTATAACGTTATTTACTATTACCTTATAACGTATAACGTTGTATACTGTTACCATATAACGTATAACGTTATGTAGCACTACCATATAACGTATAACGTTATGTATCATTACCTTATAACGTATAACGTTATGTTGCATTACCATATAACGTATAACGTTATTTACTTTTACCTTATAACGTATAACGTTGTATACTGTTACCATATAACGTATAACGTTATGTAGCATTAACATATAACGTATAACGTTATATACTGTTACCATATAACGTATAACGTTATGTAGCACTACCATATAACTTTATAACATTATGTATCATTACCTTATAACGTATAACGTTATGTAGCATTACCTTATAACGTATAACGTTATGTTGCATTACCATATAACGTATAACGTTATTTACTTTTACCTTATAACGTATAACGTTGTATACTGTTACCATATAACGTATAACGTTATGTAGCATTAACATATAACGTATAACGTTATATACTGTTACCATATAACGTATAACGTTATGTAGCACTACCATATAACGTATAACGTTATGTATCATTACCTTATAACGTATAACGTTATGTTGCATTACCATATAACGTATAAGGTTATTTACTTTTACCTTATAACGTATAACGTTGTATACTGTTACCATATAACGTATAACGTTATGTAGCATTAACATATAACGTATAACGTTATATACTGTTACCATATAACGTATAACGTTATGTAGCACTACCATATAACGTATAACGTTATGTATCATTACGTTATACGTTATAAGGTAATGATACATAACGTTATACGTTATATGGTAACAGTATACAACGTTATACGTTATAAGGTAATAGTAAATAACTTTATACGTTATATGGTAATGCTACATAACGTTATACGTTATATTGTAATGCTACATAACGTTATACGTTATAAGGTAATGCTACATAACGTAACACATTATATGGTAATGCTACATAACGTTATACGTTATATGGTAACAGTATATAACGTTATACGTTATATGGTAATGCTACATAACCTACGTTACCTATAACGTTATGTAGCATTACCATATAATGTATAACGTTATGTAGCATTACCATATAACGTATAACGTTATATACTGTTACCTTATAACGTATAACGTTGTATACTGTTACCTTATAACGTATAACGTTATGTAGCATTAACATATAATGTATAACGTTATGTAGCATTACCTTATAACGTATAACGATATGTAGCATTACCATATAACGTATAACGTTGTTTACTATTACCTTATAACGTATAACGTCGTATACTGTTACCACATAACGTATAACGTTATGTAGCATTACCATATAATGTATAACGTTATGTAGCACTACCATATAACGTATAACGTTATTTACTTTTACCTTATAACGTATAACGTTGTATACTGTTACCATATAACGTATAACGTTATGTAGCATTACCATATAACGTATAACGTTATTTGCTTTTACCTCATAACGTATAACGTTGTACACTGTTACCATATAACGTATAACGTTATGTAGCATTAACATATAATGTATAACGTTATGTAGCATTACCTTATAACGTATAAGGATATGTAGCATTACCATATAACGTATAACGTTATGTAGCATTACCATATAACGTATAACGTTATTTACTTTTACCTTATAACGTATAACGTTGTATACTGTTACCATATAACGTATAACGTTATGTAGCATTACCATATAACGTATAACGTTATATACTGTTACCATATAACGTATAACGTTATGTAGCACTACCATATAACGTATAACGAAATGTATCATTACCTTATAACGTATAACGTTATGTAGCATTACCATATAACGTATAACGTTATGTAGCATTACCATATAACGTATAACGTTATTTACTATTACCTGATAACGTATAACGTTGTATACTGTTACCATATAACGTATAACGTTATGTAGCATTACCATATAATGTATAACGTTATGTAGCATTACCTTATAACGTATAACGTTATGCAGCATTACCATATAATGTATAACGTTATGTAGCATTACCTTATAACGTATAACGTTATGTAGCATTACCATATAACGTATAACGTTATGTAGCATTACCATATAACGTATAACGTTATATACTGTTACCATATAACGTATAACGTTATGTAGCACTACCATATAACGTATAACGTTATGTAGCATTACAATATAACGTATAACGTTATGTAGCATTACCATATAACGTATAAAGTTATTTACTATTACCTTATAACGTATAACGTTGTATACTGTTACCATATAACGTATAACGTTATGTAGCACTACCATATAACGTATAAAGTTATTTACTATTACCTTATAACGTATAACGTTGTATACTGTTACCATATAACGTATAACGTTATATAGCATTACCATATAACGTATAACGTTATGTAGCATTACCATATAACGTATAACGTTATTTACTATTACCTGATAACGTATAACGTTGTATACTGTTACCATATAACGTATAACGTTGTACACTGTTACCATATAACGTATAACGTTATGTAGCATTAACATATAATGTATAACGTTATGTAGCATTACCTTATAACATATAACGATATGTAGCATTACCATATAACGTATAACGTTGTTGACTATTACCTTATAACGTATAACGTTGTATACTGTTACCACATAACGTATAACGTTATGTAGCATTACCATATAATGTATAACGTTATGTAGCATTACCTTATAACGTATAACGTTATGTAGCATTACCATATAACGTATAACGTTGTATACTGTCTCCATATAACGTATAACGTTGTACACTGTTACCATATAACGTATAACGTTATGTAGCATTAACATATAATGTATAACGTTATGTAGCATTACCTTATAACGTATAACGATATGTAGCATTACCATATAACGTATAACGTTGTTTACTATTACCTTATAACGTATAACGTCGTATACTGTTACCACATAACGTATAACGTTATGTAGCATTACCATATAATGTATAACGTTATGTAGCACTACCATATAACGTATAACGTTATGTATCATTACCTTATAACGTATAACGTTATGTTGCATTACCATATAACGTATAACGTTATTTGCTTTTACCTTATAACGTATAACGTTGTATACTGTTACCATATAACGTATAACGTTATGTAGCACTACCATATAACGTATAACGTTATGTATCAATACCTTATAACGTATAACGTTATGTAGCATTACCATATAACGTATAACGTTATGTAGCATTACCATATAACGTATAACGTTGTTTACTATTACCTTATAACGTATAACGTTGTATACTGTTACCACATAACGTATAACGTTATGTAGCATTACCATATAATGTATAACGTTATGTAGCATTACCTTATAACGTATAACGTTATGTAGCATTACCATATAACGTATAACGTTATATACTGTTACCATATAACGTATAACGTTATGTAGCACTACCATATAACGTATAACGATATGTATCATTACCTTATAACGTATAACGTTATGTAGCATTACCATATAACGTATACCTTTATGTAGCATTACCATATAACGTATAACGTTATTTACTATTACCTTATAACGTATAACGTTGTATACTGTTACCATATAACGTATAACGTTATGTAGTATTACCATATAATGTATAACGTTATGTAGCATTACCTTATAACGTATAACGTTATGTAGCATTACCATATAACGTATAACGTTACATACTGTTACCATATAATGTATAACGTTATGTAGCATTACCATATAACGTATAACGTTGTATACTGTTACCATAAAACGTATAACGTTATGTAGCATTACCATATAATGTATAACGTTATGTAGCATTACCTTATAACGTATAACGTTATGTAGCATTACCATATAACGTATAACGTTATATTCTGTTACCATATAACGTATAACGTTATGTAGCACTACCATATAACGTATAACGAAATGTATCATTACCTTATAACGTATAACGTTATGTAGCATTACCATATAACGTATAACGTTATGTAGCATTACCATATAACGTATAACGTTATTTACTATTACCTGATAACGTATAACGTTGTATACTGTTACCATATAACGTATAACGTTATGTAGCATTACCATATAATGTATAACGTTATGTAGCATTACCTTATAACGTATAACGTTATGCAGCATTACCATATAATGTATAACGTTATGTAGCATTACCTTATAACGTATAACGTTATGTAGCATTACCATATAACGTATAACGTTATGTAGCATTACCATATAACGTATAACGTTATATACTGTTACCATATAACGTATAACGTTATGTAGCACTACCATATAACGTATAACGTTATGTAGCATTACAATATAACGTATAACGTTATGTAGCATTACCATATAACGTATAAAGTTATTTACTATTACCTTATAACGTATAACGTTGTATACTGTTACCATATAACGTATAACGTTATGTAGCACTACCATATAACGTATAAAGTTATTTACTATTACCTTATAACGTATAACGTTGTATACTGTTACCATATAACGTATAACGTTATGTAGCATTACCATATAACGTATAACGTTATATACTGTTACCATATAACGTATAACGTTATGTAGCACTACCATATAACGTATAACGTTATGTAGCATTACAATATAACGTATAACGTTATGTAGTATTACCATATAATGTATAACGTTATGTAGCATTACCTTATAACGTATAACGTTATGTAGCATTACCATATAACGTATAACGTTATATACTGTTACCATATAATGTATAACGTTATGTAGCATTACCATATAACGTATAACGTTGTATACTGTTACCATAAAACGTATTACGTTATGTAGCATTACCTTATAACGTATAACGTTATGTAGCATTACAATATAACGTATAACGTTATGTAGCATTACCATATAACGTATAAAGTTATTTACTATTACCTTATAACGTATAACGTTGTATACTGTTACCATATAACGTATAACGTTATGTAGCACAACCATATAACGTATAACGAAATGTATCATTACCTTATAACGTATAACGTTATGTAGCATTACCATATAACGTATAACGTTATGTAGCATTACCATATAACGTATAACGTTATTTACTATTACCTGATAACGTATAACGTTGTATACTGTTACCATATAACGTATAACGTTATGTAGCATTACCATATAATGTATAACGTTATGTAGCATTACCTTGTAACGTATAACGTTATGTAGCATTACCATATAATGTATAACGTTATGTAGCATTACCTGATAACGTATAACGTTATGTAGCATTACCATATAACGTATAACGTTATATACTGTTACCTTATAACGTATAACGTTGTATACTGTTACCATATAACGTATAACGTTATGTAGCATTACCATATAATGTATTACGTTATGTAGCATTACCTTATAACGTATAACGTTATGTAGCATTACCATATAACGTATAACGTTATATACTGTTACCATATAACGTATAACGTTATGTAGCGCTACCATATAACGTATAACGAAATGTATCATTACCTTATAACGTATAACGTTATGTAGCATTACCATATAACGTATAACGTTATGTAGCATTACCATATAACGTATAACGTTATTTACTATTACCTTATAACGTATAACGTTGTATACTGTTACCATATAACGTATAACGTTATGTAGCATTACCATATAATGTATAACGTTATGTAGCATTACCTTATAACGTATAACGTTATGCAGCATTACCATATAATGTATAACGTTATGTAGCATTACCTTATAACGTATAACGTTATGTAGCATTATCATATAACGTATAACGTTATATACTGTTACCTTATAAGGTATAACGTTGTATACTGTTACCATATAACGTATAACGTTATGTAGCATTACCATATAATGTATTACGTTATGTAGCATTACCTTATAACGTATAACGTTATGTAGCATTACAATATAACGTATAACGTTATGTAGCATTACCATATAATGTATTACGTTATGTAGCATTACCTTATAACGTATAACGTTATGTAGCATTACCATATAACGTACAACGTTATGTAGCATTACCATATAACGTATAACGTTGTATACTGTTACCATAAAACGTATAACGTTATGTAGCATTACCATATAATGTATAACATTATGTAGCATTACCTTATAACGTATAACGTTATGTAGCATTACCATATAACGTATAACGTTATATACTGTTACCATATAACGTATAACGATATGTAGCATTACCATATAACGTATAACGTTATGTAGCATTACCATATAACGTATAACGTTATATACTGTTACCATATAACGTATAACGATATGTAGCATTACCATATAACGTATAACGTTATGTAGCACTACCATATAACGTATAACGTTATGTATCATTACCTTATAACGTATAACGTTATGTTGCATTACCATATAACGTATAACGTTATTTACTTTTACCTTATAACGTATAACGTTGTATACTGTTACCATATAACGTATAACGTTGTATACTGTTACCATATAACGTATAACGTTATGTAGCATTAACATATAACGTATAACGTTATATACTGTTACCATATAACGTATAACGTTATGTAGCACTACCATATAACGTATAACGTTATGTATCATTACCTTATAACGTATAACGTTATGTTGCATTACCATATAACGTATAACGTTATTTACTTTTACCTTATAACGTATAACGTTATATACTGTTACCATATAACGTATAACGTTTTGTAGCACTACCATATAACGTATAACGTTATTTATCATTACCTTATAACGTATAACGTTATGTTGCATTACCATATAACGTATAACGTTATGTAGCATTACCATATAACGTATAACGTTATTTACTATTACCTTATAACGTATAACGTTGTATACTGTTACCATATAACGTATAACGTTATGTAGCACTACCATATAACGTATAACGTTATGTATCATTACCTTATAACGTATAACGTTATGTAGCATTTCCATATAACGTATAACGTTATGTAGCATTACCATATAACGTATAACGTTATTTACTATTACCTTATAACGTATAACGTTGTATACTGTTACCACATAACGTATAACGTTATGTAGCATTACCATATAATGTATAACGTTATGTAGCATTACCTTATAACGTATAACGTTATGTAGCATTCCCATATAACGTATAACGTTATATACTGTTACCATATAACGTATAACGTTATGTAGCATTACCATATAATGTATTACGTTATGTAGCATTACCTTATAACGTATAACGTTATGTAGCATTACAATATAACGTATAACGTTATGTAGCATTACCATATAATGTATTACGTTATGTAGCATTACCTTATAACGTATAACGTTATGTAGCATTACAATATAACGTATAACGTTATGTAGCATTACCATATAACGTATAAAGTTATTTACTATTACCTTATAACGTATAACGTTGTATACTGTTACCATATAACGTATAACGTTATGTAGCACTACCATATAACGTATAACGAAATGTATCATTACCTTATAACGTATAACGTTATGTAGCATTACCATATAACGTATAACGTTATGTAGCATTACCATATAACGTATAACGTTATTTACTATTACCTGATAACGTATAACGTTGTATACTGTTACCATATAACGTATAACGTTATGTAGCATTACCATATAATGTATAACGTTATGTAGCATTACCTTATAACGTATAACGTTATGTAGCATTACCATATAATGTATAACGTTATGTAGCATTACCTGATAACGTATAACGTTATGTAGCATTACCATATAACGTATAACGTTATATACTGTTACCTTATAACGTATAACGTTGTATACTGTTACCATATAACGTATAACGTTATGTAGCATTACCATATAATGTATTACGTTATGTAGCATTACCTTATAACGTATAACGTTATGTAGCATTACCATATAACGTATAACGTTATATACTGTTACCATATAACGTATAACGTTATGTAGCACTACCATATAACGTATAACGAAATGTATCATTACCTTATAACGTATAACGTTATGTAGCATTACCATATAACGTATAACGTTATGTAGCATTACCATATAACGTATAACGTTATTTACTATTACCTTATAACGTATAACGTTGTATACTGTTACCATATAACGTATAACGTTATGTAGCATTACCATATAATGTATAACGTTATGTAGCATTACCTTATAACGTATAACGTTATGCAGCATTACCATATAATGTATAACGTTATGTAGCATTACCTTATAACGTATAACGTTATGTAGCATTATCATATAACGTATAACGTCATATACTGTTATCTTATAAGGTATAACGTTGTATACTGTTACCATATAACGTATAACGTTATGTAGCATTACCATATAATGTATTACGTTATGTAGCATTACCTTATAACGTATAACGTTATGTAGCATTACAATATAACGTATAACGTTATGTAGCATTACCATATAATGTATTACGTTATGTAGCATTACCTTATAACGTATAACGTTATGTAGCATTACCATATAACGTATAACGTTATTTACTATTACCTTATAACGTATAACGTTGTATACTGTTACCACATAACGTATAACGTTATGTAGCATTACCATATAATGTATAACGTTATGTAGCATTACCTTATAACGTATAACGTTATGTAGCATTACCATATAACGTATAACGTTATATACTGTTACCATATAACGTATAACGTTATGTAGCATTACCATATAATGTATTACGTTATGTAGCATTACCATATAACGTATAACGTTATATACTGTTACCATATAACGTATAACGTTATGTAGCACTACCATATAACGTATAACGAAATGTATCATTACCTTATAACGTATAACGTTATGTAGCATTACCATATAACGTATAACGTTATGTAGCATTACCATATAACGTATAACGTTATTTACTATTACCTTATAACGTATAACGTTGTATACTGTTACCATATAACGTATAACGTTATGTAGCATTACCATATAATGTATAACGTTATGTAGCATTACCTTATAACGTATAACGTTATGCAGCATTACCATATAATGTATAACGTTATGTAGCATTACCTTATAACGTATAACGTTATGTAGCATTATCATATAACGTATAACGTTATATACTGTTACCTTATAAGGTATAACGTTGTATACTGTTACCATATAACGTATAACGTTATGTAGCATTACCATATAATGTATTACGTTATGTAGCATTACCTTATAACGTATAACGTTATGTAGCATTACAATATAACGTATAACGTTATGTAGCATTACCATATAATGTATTACGTTATGTAGCATTACCTTATAACGTATAACGTTATGTAGCATTACCATATAACGTACAACGTTATGTAGCATTACCATATAACGTATAACGTTGTATACTGTTACCATAAAACGTATAACGTTATGTAGCATTACCATATAATGTATAACATTATGTAGCATTACCTTATAACGTATAACGTCATATACTGTTATCTTATAAGGTATAACGTTGTATACTGTTACCATATAACGTATAACGTTATGTAGCATTACCATATAATGTATTACGTTATGTAGCATTATCATATAACGTATAACGTTATATACTGTTACCTTATAAGGTATAACGTTGTATACTGTTACCATATAACGTATAACGTTATGTAGCATTACCATATAATGTATTACGTTATGTAGCATAACGTATAACGTTATGTAGCATTACCATATAACGTATAACGTTATATACTGTTACCATATAACGTATAACGATATGTAGCATTACCATATAACGTATAACGTTATGTAGCATTACCATATAACGTATAACGTTATATACTGTTACCATATAACGTATAACGATATGTAGCATTACCATATAACGTATAACGTTATGTAGCACTACCATATAACGTATAACGTTATGTATCATTACCTTATAACGTATAACGTTATGTTGCATTACCATATAACGTATAACGTTATTTACTTTTACCTTATAACGTATAACGTTGTATACTGTTACCATATAACGTATAACGTTGTATACTGTTACCATATAACGTATAACGTTATGTAGCATTAACATATAACGTATAACGTTATATACTGTTACCATATAACGTATAACGTTATGTAGCACTACCATATAACGTATAACGTTATGTATCATTACCTTATAACGTATAACGTTATGTTGCATTACCATATAACGTATAACGTTATTTACTTTTACCTTATAACGTATAACGTTGTATACTGTTACCATATAACGTATAACGTTATGTAGCATTAACATATAACGTATAACGTTATATACTGTTACCATATAACGTATAACGTTATGTAGCACTACCATATAACGTATAACGTTATTTATCATTACCTTATAACGTATAACGTTATGTTGCATTACCATATAACGTATAACGTTATGTAGCATTACCATATAACGTATAACGTTATTTACTATTACCTTATAACGTATAACGTTGTATACTGTTACCATATAACGTATAACGTTATGTAGCACTACCATATAACGTATAACGTTATGTATCATTACCTTATAACGTATAACGTTATGTAGCATTACCATATAACGTATAACGTTATGTAGCATTACCATTTAACGTATAACGTTATTTACTATTACCTTATAACGTATAACGTTGTATACTGTTACCACATAACGTATAACGTTATGTAGCATTACCATATAATGTATAACGTTATGTAGCATTACCTTATAACGTATAACGTTATGTAGCATTACCATATAACGTATAACGTTATATACTGTTACCATATAACGCATAACGTTATGTAGCACTACCATATAACGTATAACGAAATGTATCATTATCTTATAACGTATAACGTTATGTAGCATTACCATATAACGTATAACGTTATGTAGCATTACCATATAACGTATAACGTTATTTACTATTACCTTATAACGTATAACGTTGTATACTGTTACCATATAACGTATAACGTTATGTAGCATTACCATATAATGTATAACGTTATGTAGCATTACCTTATAACGTATAACGTTATGTAGCATTACCATATAATGTATAACGTTATGTAGCATTACCTTATAACGTATAACGTTATGTAGCATTACCATATAACGTATAACGTTATATACTGTTACCTTATAACGTATAACGTTGTATACTGTTACCATATAACGTATAATGTTATGTAGCATTACCATATAATGTATTACGTTATGTAGCATTACCATATAACGTATAACGTTATTTACTATTACCTTATAACGTATAACGTTGTATACTGTTACCATATAACGTATAACGTTATGTAGCATTAGCATATAACGTATAACGTTATGTAGCATTACCATATA
Organism: Bombus sonorus; assembly: GCA_029958995.1. Lineage (NCBI taxonomy): Eukaryota > Metazoa > Arthropoda > Insecta > Hymenoptera > Apidae > Bombus > Bombus sonorus. The sequence goes on along the minus strand of JARWAU010000001.1, from coordinate 16,042,676 downwards.
ATGTATAACGTTATGTAGCATTACCATATAACGTATAACGTTGTATACTGTTACCATAAAACGTATAACGTTATGTAGCATTACCATATAATGTATAACGTTATGTAGCATTACCTTATAACGTATAACGTTATGTAGCATTACCATATAATGTATAACGTTATGTAGCATTACCTTATAACGTATAACGTTATGTAGCATTACCATATAATGTATAACGTTATGTAGCATTACCTTATAACGTATAACGTTATGTAGCATTACCATATAATGTATAACGTTATGTGGCATTACCTTATAACGTATAACGTTATGTAGCATTACCATATAACGTATAACGTTATATACTGTTACCTTATAACGTATAACGTTGTATACTGTTACCATATAACGTATAACGTTATGTAGCATTACCATATAATGTATTACGTTATGTAGCATTACCTTATAACGTATAACGTTATGTAGCATTACAATATAACGTATAACGTTATGTAGCATTACCATATAACGTATAAAGTTATTTACTATTACCTTATAACGTATAACGTTGTATACTGTTACCATATAACGTATAACGTTATGTATCATTACCTTATAACGTATAACGTTATGTAGCATTACCATATAACGTATAACGTTATGTAGCATTACCATATAACGTATAACGTTATTTACTATTACCTTATAACGTATAACGTTGTATACTGTTACCACATAACGTATAACGTTATGTAGCATTACCATATAATGTATAACGTTATGTAGCATTACCTTATAACGTATAACGTTATGTAGCATTACCATATAATGTATAACGTTATGTAGCATTACCTTATAACGTATAACGTTATGTAGCATTACCATATAACGTATAACGTTATATACTGTTACCTTATAACGTATAACGCTGTATACTGTTACCATATAACGTATAATGTTATGTAGCATTACCATATAATGTATTACGTTATGTAGCATTACCTTATAACGTATAACGTTATGTAGCATTACAATATAACGTATAACGTTATGTAGCATTACCATATAACGTATAAAGTTATTTACTATTACCTTATAACGTATAACGTTGTATACTGTTACCATATAACGTATAACGTTATGTATCATTACCTTATAACGTATAACGTTATGTAGCATCACCATATAACGTATAACGTTATGTAGCATTACCATACAACGTATAACGTTATTTACTATTACCTTATAACGTATAACGTTGTATACTGTTACCATATAACGTATAACGTTATGTAGCATTAGCATATAACGTATAACGTTATGTAGCATTACCATATAATGTATAACGTTATGTAGCATTACCATATAACGTATAACGTTGTATACTGTTACCATAAAACGTATAACGTTATGTAGCATTACCATATAATGTATAACGTTATGTAGCATTACCTTATAACGTATAACGTTATGTAGCATTACCATATAATGTATAACGTTATGTAGTATTACCTTATAACGTATAACGTTATGTAGCATTACCATATAACGTATAACGTTATATGCTGTTACCATATAACGTATAACGTTATGTAGCACTACCATATAACGTATAACGAAATGTATCATTACCTTAAAACGTATAACGTTATGTAGCATTACCATATAACGTGTAACGTTATGTAGCATTACCATATAACGTATAACGTTATTTACTATTACCTGATAACGTATAACGTTGTATACTGTTACCATATAACGTATAACGTTATGTAGCATTACCATATAATGTATAACGTTATGTAGCATTACCTTATAACGTTTAACGTTATGTAGCATTACCATATAATGTATAACGTTATGTAGCATTACCTTATAACGTATAACGTTATGTAGCATTACCATATAACGTATAACGTTATATACTGTTACCTTATAGCGTATAACGTTGTATACTGTTACCATATAACGTATAACGTTATGTAGCATTACCATATAATGTATTACGTTATGTAGCATTACCTTATAACGAATAACGTTATGTAGCATTACAATATAACGTATAACGTTATGTAGCATTACCATATAACGTATAAAGTTATTTACTATTACCTTATAACGTATAACGTTGTATACTGTTACCATATAACGTATAACGTTATGTATCATTACCTTATAACGTATAACGTTATGTAGCATTACCATATAACGTATAACGTTATGTAGCATTACCATATAACGTATAACGTTATGTAGCACTACCATATAACGTATAACGTTATGTAGCATTACCATATAACGTATAACGTTATGTAGCATTACCATATAACGTATAACGTTATGTAGCATTACCATATAACGTATAACGTTATGTAGCATTACCATATAACGTATAACGTTATGTAGCATTACCATATAACGTATAACGTTATGTAGCATTACCATATAACGTATAAAGTTATTTACTATTACCTTATAACGTATAACGTTGTATACTGTTACCATATAACGTATATCGTTATGTATCATTATCTTATAACGTATAACGTTATGTAGCATTACCATATAACGTATAACGTTATGTAGCATTACCATATAACGTATAACGTTGTATACTGTTACCATAAAACGTATAACGTTATGTAGCATTACCATATAATGTATAACATTATGTAGCATTACCTTATAACGTATAACGTTATGTAGCATTACCATATAACGTATAACGTTATATACTGTTACCATATAACTTATAACGTTATGTAGCACTACCATATAGCGTATAACGTTATGTATCATTACCTTATAACGTATAACGTTATGTAGCATTACCATAAAACGTATAACGTTATTTACTTTTACCTTATAACGTATAACGTTGTATACTCTTACCATATAACGTATAACGTTATGTAGCACTACCATATAACGTATAACGTTATGTATCATTACCTTATAACGTATAACGTTATGTTGCATTACCATATAACGTATAACGTTATTTACTTTTACCTTATAACGTATAACGTTGTATACTGTTACCACATAACGTATAACGTTATGTAGCATTACCATATAACGTATAACGTTATGTAGCATTACCATATAACGTATAACGTTATTTACTATTACCTTATAACGTATAACGTTGTATACTGTTACCATATAACGTATAACGTTATGTAGCATTACCATATAATGTATAACGTTATGTAGCATTACCTTATAACGTATAACGTTATGTAGCATTACCATATAATGTATAACGTTATGTAGCATTACCTTATAACGTATAACGTTATGTAGCATTACCATATAACGTATAACGTTATATACTGTTACCTTATAACGTATAACGCTGTATACTGTTACCATATAACGTATAATGTTATGTAGCATTACCATATAATGTATTACGTTATGTAGCATTACCTTATAACGTATAACGTTATGTAGCATTACAATATAACGTATAACGTTATGTAGCATTACCATATAACGTATAAAGTTATTTACTATTACCTTATAACGTATAACGTTGTATACTGTTACCATATAACGTATAACGTTATGTATCATTACCTTATAACGTATAATGTTATGTAGCATCACCATATAACGTATAACGTTATGTAGCATTACCATATAACGTATAACGTTATTTACTATTACCTTATAACGTATAACGTTGTATACTGTTACCATATAACGTATAACGTTATGTAGCATTAGCATATAACGTATAACGTTATGTAGCATTACCATATAATGTATAACGTTATGTAGCATTACCATATAACGTATAACGTTGTATACTGTTACCATAAAACGTATAACGTTATGTAGCATTACCATATAATGTATAACGTTATGTAGCATTACCTTATAACGTATAACGTTATGTAGCATTACCATATAATGTATAACGTTATGTAGCATTACCTTATAACGTATAACGTTATGTAGCATTACCATATAACGTATAACGTTATATGCTGTTACCATATAACGTATAACGTTATGTAGCACTACCATATAACGTATAACGAAATGTATCATTACCTTAAAACGTATAACGTTATGTAGCATTACCATATAACGTGTAACGTTATGTAGCATTACCATATAACGTATAACGTTATTTACTATTACCTGATAACGTATAACGTTGTATACTGTTACCATATAACGTATAACGTTATGTAGCATTACCATATAATGTATAACGTTATGTAGCATTACCTTATAACGTATAACGTTATGTAGCATTACCATATAATGTATAACGTTATGTAGCATTACCTTATAACGTATAACGTTATGTAGCATTACCATATAACGTATAACGTTATATACTGTTACCTTATAGCGTATAACGTTGTATACTGTTACCATATAACGTATAACGTTATGTAGCATTACCATATAATGTATTACGTTATGTAGCATTACCTTATAACGAATAACGTTATGTAGCATTACAATATAACGTATAACGTTATGTAGCATTACCATATAACGTATAAAGTTATTTACTATTACCTTATAACGTATAACGTTGTATACTGTTACCATATAACGTATAACGTTATGTATCATTACCTTATAACGTATAACGTTATGTAGCATTACCATATAACGTACAACGTTATGTAGCATTACCATATAACGTATAACGTTATGTAGCACTACCATATAACGTATAACGTTATGTAGCATTACCATATAACGTATAACGTTATGTAGCATTACCATATAACGTATAACGTTATGTAGCATTACCATATAACGTATAACGTTATGTAGCATTACCATATAACGTATAACGTTATGTAGCATTACCATATAACGTATAACGTTATGTAGCATTACCATATAACGTATAAAGTTATTTACTATTACCTTATAACGTATAACGTTGTATACTGTTACCATATAACGTATAACGTTATGTATCATTATCTTATAACGTATAACGTTATGTAGCATTACCATATAACGTATAACGTTATGTAGCATTACCATATAACGTATAACGTTGTATACTGTTACCATAAAACGTATAACGTTATGTAGCATTACCATATAATGTATAACATTATGTAGCATTACCTTATAACGTATAACGTTATGTAGCATTACCATATAACGTATAACGTTATATACTGTTACCATATAACTTATAACGTTATGTAGCACTACCATATAGCGTATAACGTTATGTATCATTACCTTATAACGTATAACGTTATGTAGCATTACCATAAAACGTATAACGTTATTTACTTTTACCTTATAACGTATAACGTTGTATACTCTTACCATATAACGTATAACGTTATGTAGCACTACCATATAACGTATAACGTTATGTATCATTACCTTATAACGTATAACGTTATGTTGCATTACCATATAACGTATAACGTTATTTACTTTTACCTTATAACGTATAACGTTGTATACTGTTACCATATAACGTATAACGTTGTATACTGTTACCATATAACGTATAACGTTATGTAGCATTAACATATAACGTATAACGAAATGTATCATTACCTTATAACGTATAACGTTATGTATCATTACCTTATAACGTATAACGTTATGTTGCATTACCATATAACGTATAACGTTATTTACTTTTACCTTATAACGTATAACGTTGTATACTGTTACCATATAGCGTATAACGTTATGTAGCATTAACATATAACGTATAACGTTATATACTGTTACCATATAACGTATAACGTTATGTAGCACTACCATATAACGTATAACGTTATTTATCATTACCTTATAACGTATAACGTTATGTAGCATTACCTTATAACGTATAACGTTATGTAGCATTACCATATAACGTATAACGTTATGTTGCATTACCATATAACGTATAACGTTATTTACTTTTACCTTATAACGTATAACGTTATATACTGTTACCATATAACGTATAACGCTATGTAGCACTACCATATAACGTATAACGTTATGTATCATTACCTTATAACGTATAACGTTATGTTGCATTACCATATAACGTATAACGTTATTTACTTTTACCTTATAACGTATAACGTTGTATACTGTTACCACATAACGTATAACGTTATGTAGCATTACCATATAATGTATAACGTTATGTAGCATTACCTTATAACGTATAACGTTATGTAGCATTACCATATAACGTATAACGTTATATACTGTTACCATATAACGTATAACGTTATGTAGCACTACCATATAACGTATAACGAAATGTATCATTACCTTATAACGTATAACGTTATGTAGCATTACCATATAACGTATAACGTTATGTAGCATTACCATATAACGTATAACGTTATTTACTATTACCTTATGACGTATAACGTTGTATACTGTTACCATATAACGTATAACGTTATGTAGCATTACCATATAATGTATAACGTTATGTAGCATTACCTTATAACGTATAACGTTATGTAGCATTACCATATAATGTATAACGTTATGTAGCATTACCTTATAACGTATAACGTTATGTAGCATTACCATATAACGTATAACGTTATATACTGTTACCTTATAACGTATAACGTTATATACTGTTACCATATAACGTATAACGTTATGTAGCACTACCATATAACGTATAACGAAATGTATCATTACCTTATAACGTATAACGTTTTGTAGCATTACCATATAACGTATAACGTTATGTAGCATTACCATATAACGTATAACGTTATATACTGTTACCTTATAACGTATAACGTTGTATACTGTTACCATATAACGTATAATGTTATGTAGCATTACCATATAATGTATTACGTTATGTAGCATTACCGTATAACGTATAACGTTATGTAGCATTACAATATAACGTATAACGTTATGTAGCATTACCATATAACGTATAAAGTTATTTACTATTACCTTATAACGTATAACGTTATATACTGTTACCATATAACGTATAACGTTATGTAGCACTACCATATAACGTATAACGTTATGTATCATTACCTTATAACGGATAACGTTATGTTGCATTACCATATAACGTATAACGTTATTTACTTTTACCTTATAACGTATAACGTTGTATACTGTTACCACATAACGTATAACGTTATGTAGCATTACCATATAATGTATAACGTTATGTAGCATTACCTTATAACGTATAACGTTATGTAGCATTACCATATAACGTATAACGTTATATACTGTTACCATATAACGTATAACGTTATGTAGCACTACCATATAACGTATAACGAAATGTATCATTACCTTATAACGTATAACGTTATGTAGCATTACCATATAACGTATAACGTTATGTAGCATTACCATATAACGTATAACGTTATTTACTATTACCTTATGACGTATAACGTTGTATACTGTTACCATATAACGTATAACGTTATGTAGCATTACCATATAATGTATAACGTTATGTAGCATTACCTTATAACGTATAACGTTATGTAGCATTACCATATAATGTATAACGTTATGTAGCATTACCTTATAACGTATAACGTTATGTAGCATTACCATATAACGTATAACGTTATATACTGTTACCTTATAACGTATAACGTTGTATACTGTTACCATATAACGTATAATGTTATGTAGCATTACCATATAATGTATTACGTTATGTAGCATTACCGTATAACGTATAACGTTATGTAGCATTACAATATAACGTATAACGTTATGTAGCATTACCATATAACGTATAAAGTTATTTACTATTACCTTATAACGTATAACGTTGTATACTGTTACCATATAACGTATAACGTTATGTATCATTACCTTATAACGTATAACGTTATGTAGCATTACCATATAACGTATAACGTTATGTAGCATTACCATATAACGTATAACGTTATTTACTATTACCTTATAACGTATAACGTTGTATACTGTTACCATATAACGTATAACGTTATGTAGCATTAGCATATAACGTATAACGTTATGTAGCATTACCATATAATGTATAACGTTATGTAGCATTACCATATAACGTATAACGTTGTATACTGTTACCATAAAACGTATAACGTTATGTAGCATTACCATATAATGTATAACGTTATGTAGCATTACCTTATAACGTATAACGTTATGTAGCATTACCATATAATGTATAACGTTATGTAGCATTACCTTATAACGTATAACGTTATGTAGCATTACCATATAACGTATAACGTTATATACTGTTACCATATAACGTATAACGTTATGTAGCACTACCATATAACGTATAACGAAATGTATCATTACCTTATAACGTATAACGTTATGTAGCATTACTATATAACGTGTAACGTTATGTAGCATTACCATATAACGTATAACGTTATTTACTATTACCTGATAACGTATAACGTTGTATACTGTTACCATATAACGTATAACGTTATGTAGCATTACCATATAATGTATAACGTTATGTAGCATTACCTTATAACGTATAACGTTATGTAGCATTACCATATAATGTATAACGTTATGTAGCATTACCTTATAACGTATAACGTTATGTAGCATTACCATATAACGTATAACGTTATATACTGTTACCTTATAACGTATAACGTTGTATACTGTTACCATATAACGTATAACGTTATGTAGCATTACCATATAATGTATTACGTTATGTAGCATTACCTTATAACGTATAACGTTATGTAGCATTACAATATAACGTATAACGTTATGTAGCATTACCATATAACGTATAAAGTTATTTACTATTACCTTATAACGTATAACGTTGTATACTGTTACCATATAACGTATAACGTTATGTATCATTACCTTATAACGTATAACGTTATGTAGCATTACCATATAACGTATAACGTTATGTAGCATTACCATATAACGTATAACGTTATGTAGCACTACCATATAACGTATAACGTTATGTAGCATTACCATATAACGTATAACGTTATGTAGCATTACCATATAACGTATAACGTTATGTAGCATTACCATATAACGTATAACGTTATGTAGCATTACCATATAACGTATAACGTTATGTAGCATTACCATATAACGTATAACGTTATGTAGCATTACCATATAACGTATAACGTTATGTAGCATTACCATATAACGTGTAACGTTATTTACTATTACCTTATAACGTATAACGTTGTATACTGTTACCATATAACGTATAACGTTATGTAGCATTACCATATAACGTATAACGTTATGTAGCATTAGCATATAACGTATAACGTTATGTAGCATTACCATATAATGTATAACGTTATGTAGCATTACCATATAACGTATAACGTTGTATACTGTTACCATAAAACGTATAACGTTATGTAGCATTACCATATAATGTATAACGTCATGTAGCATTACCATATAACGTATAACGTTATATACTGTTACCATATAACGTATAACGTTATGTAGCACTACCATATAACGTATAACGTTATGTAGCATTACCTTATAACGTATAACGTTATGTAGCATTACCATATAACGTATAACTTTATATACTGTTACCATATAACGTATAACGTTATGTAGCACTACCATATAACGTATAACGATATGTATCATTACCTTATAACGTATAACGTTATGTAGCATTACCATATAACGTATAACGTTATGTAGCATTACCATATAACGTATTACGTTATTTACTATTACCTTATAACGTATAACGTTGTATACTGTTACCATATACCGTATAACGTTATGTAGCATTACCATATAATGTATAACGTTATGTAGCATTACCTTATAACGTATAACGTTATGTAGCATTACCATATAATGTATAACGTTATGTAGCATTACCTTATAACGTATAACGTTATGTAGCATTACCATATAACGTATAACGTTATATACTGTTACCTTATAACGTATAACGTTGTATACTGTTACCATATAACGTATAACGTTATGTAGCATTACCATATAATGTATTACGTTATGTAGCATTACCTTATAACGTATAACGTTATGTAGCATTACCATATAACGTATAACGTTATGTAGCATTACCATATAACGTATAAAGTTATTTACTATTACCTTATAACGTATAACGTTGTATACTGTTACCATATAACGTATAACGTTATGTATCATTACCTTATAACGTATAACGTTATGTAGCATTACCATATAATGTATAACGTTATGTAGCATTACCTTATAACGTATAACGTTATGTAGCATTACCATATAATGTATAACGTTATGTAGCATTACCTTATAACGTATAACGTTATGTAGCATTACCATATAACGTATAACGTTATGTAGCATTACCATATAACGTATAACGTTATTTACTATTACCTTATAACGTATAACGTTGTATACTGTTACCATATAACGTATAACGTTATGTAGCACTACCATATAACGTATAACGTTATGTATCATTACCTTATAACGTATAACGCTATGTAGCATTACCATATAACGTATAACGTTATGTAGGATTACCATATAACGTATAACGTTATTTACTATTACCTTATAACGTATAACGTTGTATACTGTTACCACATAACGTATAACGTTATGTAGCATTACCATATAATGTATAACGTTATGTAGCATTACCTTATAACGTATAACGTTATGTAGCATTACCACATAACGTATAACGTTATATACTGTTACCATATAACGTATAACGTTATGTAGCACTACCATATAACGTATAACGATATGTATCATTACCTTATAACGTATAACGTTATGTAGCATTACCATATAATGTATAACGTTATGTAGCATTACCTTATAACGTATAACGTTATGTAGCATTACCATATAACGTATAACGTTATATACTGTTACCTTATAACGTATAACGTTGTATACTGTTACCATATAACGTATAACGTTATGTAGCATTACCATATAATGTATTACGTTATGTAGCATTACCTTATAACGTATAACGTTATGTAGCATTACCATATAACGTATAACGTTATGTAGCATTACCATATAACGTATAAAGTTATTTACTATTACCTTATAACGTATAACGTTGTATACTGTTACCATATAACGTATAACGTTATGTATCATTACCTTATAACGTATAACGTTATGTAGCATTACCATATAATGTATAACGTTATGTAGCATTACCTTATAACGTATAACGTTATGTAGCATTACCATATAATGTATAACGTTATGTAGCATTACCTTATAACGTATAACGTTATGTAGCATTACCATATAACGTATAACGTTATATACTGTTACCATATAACGTATAACGTTATGTATCATTACCTTATAACGTATAACGTTATGTAGCATTACCATATAACGTATAACGTTATGTAGCATTACCATATAACGTATAACGTTATTTACTATTACCTTATAAAGTATAACGTTGTATACTGTTACCATATAACATATAACGTTATGTAGCATTACCATATAATGTATTACGTTATGTAGCATTACCTTATAACGTATAACGTTATGTAGCATTACCATATAACGTATAACGTTATGTAGCATTACCATATAACGTATAAAGTTATTTACTATTACCTTATAACGTATAACGTTGTATAATGTTACCATATAACGTATAACGTTATGTATCATTACCTTATAACGTATAACGTTATGTAGCATTACCATATAACGTATAACGTTATGTATCATTACCTTATAACGTATAACGTTATGTAGCATTACCATATAATGTATAACGTTATGTAGCATTACCTTATAACGTATAACGTTATGTAGCATTACCATATAATGTATAACGTTATGTAGCATTACCTTATAACGTATAACGTTATGTAGCATTACCATATAACGTATAACGTTATGTAGCATTACCATATAACGTATAACGTTATTTACTATTACCTTATAACGTATAACGTTGTATACTGTTACCATATAACGTATAACGTTATGTAGCACTACCATATAACGTATAACGTTATGTATCATTACCTTATAACGTATAACGCTATGTAGCATTACCATATAACGTATAACGTTATGTAGGATTACCATATAACGTATAACGTTATTTACTATTACCTTATAACGTATAACGTTGTATACTGTTACCACATAACGTATAACGTTATGTAGCATTACCATATAATGTATAACGTTATGTAGCATTACCTTATAACGTATAACGTTATGTAGCATTACCACATAACGTATAACGTTATATACTGTTACCATATAACGTATAACGTTATGTAGCACTACCATATAACGTATAACGATATGTATCATTACCTTATAACGTATAACGTTATGTAGCATTACCATATAATGTATAACGTTATGTAGCATTACCTTATAACGTATAACGTTATGTAGCATTACCATATAACGTATAACGTTATATACTGTTACCTTATAACGTATAACGTTGTATACTGTTACCATATAACGTATAACGTTATGTAGCATTACCATATAATGTATTACGTTATGTAGCATTACCTTATAACGTATAACGTTATGTAGCATTACCATATAACGTATAACGTTATGTAGCATTACCATATAACGTATAAAGTTATTTACTATTACCTTATAACGTATAACGTTGTATACTGTTACCATATAACGTATAACGTTATGTATCATTACCTTATAACGTATAACGTTATGTAGCATTACCATATAATGTATAACGTTATGTAGCATTACCTTATAACGTATAACGTTATGTAGCATTACCATATAATGTATAACGTTATGTAGCATTACCTTATAACGTATAACGTTATGTAGCATTACCATATAACGTATAACGTTATATACTGTTACCATATAACGTATAACGTTATGTATCATTACCTTATAACGTATAACGTTATGTAGCATTACCATATAACGTATAACGTTATGTAGCATTACCATATAACGTATAACGTTATTTACTATTACCTTATAAAGTATAACGTTGTATACTGTTACCATATAACATATAACGTTATGTAGCATTACCATATAATGTATTACGTTATGTAGCATTACCTTATAACGTATAACGTTATGTAGCATTACCATATAACGTATAACGTTATGTAGCATTACCATATAACGTATAAAGTTATTTACTATTACCTTATAACGTATAACGTTGTATAATGTTACCATATAACGTATAACGTTATGTATCATTACCTTATAACGTATAACGTTATGTAGCATTACCATATAACGTATAACGTTATGTAGCATTACCATATAACGTATAACGTTATTTACTATTACCTTATAACGTATAACGTTGTATACTGTTACCATATAACGTATAACGTTATGTAGCATTAGCATATAACGAATAACGTTATGTAGCATTACCATATAATGTATAACGTTATTTACTATTACCTTATAACGTATAACGTTATTTACTATTACCATATAACGTATAACGTTGTATACTGTTACCATATAACGTATAACGTTATGTAGCATTACCATATAATGTATTACGTTATGTAGCATTACCTTATAACGTATAACGTTATGTAGCATTACCATATAACGTATAACGTTATGTAGCATTACCATATAACGTATAAAGTTATTTACTATTACCTTATGACGTATAACGTTGTATACTGTTACCATATAACGTATAACGTTATGTAGCATTACCATATAATGTATAACGTTATGTAGCATCACCATACAACGTATAACGTTATGTAGCATTACCATATAACGTATAACGTTATGTAGCATTACCATATAACGTATAACGTTATGTAGCATTATCATATAACGTATAACGTTATGTAGCATTACCATATAACGTGTAACGTTATTTACTATTACCGTATAACGTATAACGTTGTATACTGTTACCATATAACGTATAACGTTATGTAGCATTACCATATAATGTATAACGTTATGTAGCATTACCATATAACGTATAACGTTATGCAGCAATACCATATAACGTATAACGTTATGTAGCATTACCATATAACGTATAACGTTGTGTAGCATTACCATATAACGTATAACGTTATGTAGCATTACCATGTAATGTATAACGTTATGTAGCATTACCATATACCGTATAACGTTGTATACTGTTACCATATAACGTATAACGTTATGTAGCATTACCATATAATGTATAACGTTATGTAGCATTACCTTATAACGTATAACGTTATGTAGCATTACCATATAACGTATAACGTTATGTAGCATTCCCATATAACGTATAACGTTATATACTGTTACCATATAACGTATAACGTTATGTAGCATTACCATATAACGTATAACGTTATGTAGGATTACCATATAACGTATAACGTTATGTAGCATTACCATATAACGTATAACGTTATGTAGCATTACCATATAACGTATAACGTTATGTAGCATTACCATATAACGTATAACGTTATGTAGCATTACCATATAACGTGTAACGTTATTTACTATTACCTTATAACGTATAACGTTGTATACTGTTACCATATAACGTATAACGTTATGTAGCATTACCATATAATGTATAACGTTATGTAGCATTACCTTATAACGTATAACGTTATGTAGCGTTACCATATAATGTATAACGTTATGTAGCATTACCTTATAACGTATAACGTTATGTAGCATTACCATATAACGTATAACGTTATATACTGTTACCTTATAACGTATAACGTTGTATACTGTTACCATACAACGTATAATGTTATGTAGCATTACCATATAATGTATTACGTTATGTAGCATTACCGTATAACGTATAACGTTATGTAGCATTAAAATATAACGTATAACGTTATGTAGCATTACCATATAACGTATAAAGTTATTTACTATTACCTTATAACGTATAACGTTGTATACTGTTACCATATAACGTATAACGTTATGTATCATTACCTTATAACGTATAACGTTATGTAGCATTACCATATAACGTATAACGTTATGTAGCATTACCATATAATGTATAACGTTATTTACTATTACCTTATAACGTATAACGTTGTATACTGTTACCATATAACGTATAACGTTATGTAGCATTAGCATATAACGTATAACTTTATGTAGCATTAGCATATAACGTATAACGTTATGTAGCATTACCATATAATGTATAACGTTATGTAGCATTACCATATAACGTATAACGTTGTATACTGTTACCATAAAACGTATAACGTTATGTAGCATTACCATATAATGTATAACGTTATGTAGCATTACCTTATAACGTATAACGTTATGTAGCATTACCATATAACGTATAACGTTATATACTGTTACCTTATAACGTATAACGTTGTATACTGTTACCATATAACGTATAACGTTATGTAGCATTACCATATAATGTATTACGTTATGTAGCATTACCTTATAATGTATAACGTTATGTAGCATTACAATATAACGTATAACGTTATGTAGCATTACCATATAACGTATAAAGTTATTTACTATTACCTTATAACGTATAACGTTGTATACTGCTACCATATAACGTATAACGTTATGTATCATTACCTTATAACGTATAACGTTATGTAGCATTACCATATAACGTATAACGTTATGTAGCATTACCATATAACGTATAACGTTATGTAGCACTACCATATAACGTATAACGTTATGTAGCATTACCATATAACGTATAACGTTATGTAGCATTACCATATAACGTATAACGTTATGTAGCATTACCATATAACGTATAACGTTATGTAGCATTACCATATAACGTATAACGTTATGTAGCATTACCATATAACGTATAACGTTATGTAGCATTACCATATAACGTATAACGTTATGTAGCATTACCATATAACGTGTAACGTTGTATACTGTTACCATAAAACGTATAACGTTATGTAGCATTACCATATAATGTATAACGTTATGTAGCATTACCTTATAACGTATAACGTTATGTAGCATTACCATATAACGTATAACGTTATATACTGTTACCATATAACGTATAACGTTATGTAGCACTACCATATAACGTATAACGTTATGTATCATTACCTTATAACGTATAACGTTATGTAGCATTACCATATAACGTATAACGTTATTTACTTTTACCTTATAACGTATAACGTTGTATACTGTTACCATATAACGTATAACGTTATCTAGCATTAACATATAATGTATAACGTTATGTAGCATTACCTTATAACGTATAACGTTATGTAGCATTACCATATAACGTATTACGTTATTTACTATTACCTTATAACGTATAACGTTGCAACCTGTTACCATATAACGTATAACGTTATGTAGCATTACCATATAATGTATAACGTTATGTAGCATTACCTTATAACGTAGAACGTTATGTAGCATTACCATATAATGTATAACGTTATGTATCATTACCTTATAACGTATATCGTTATGTAGCATTACCATATAACGTATAACGTTATTTACTTTTACCTTATAACGTATAACGTTGTATACTGTTACCATATAACGTATAACGTTATGTAGCATTAACATATAATGTATAACGTTATGTAGCATTACCTTATAACGTATAACGTTATGTAGCATTACCATATAACGTATAACGTTATGTAGCATTACCATATAACGTATAACGTTATGTAGCATTACCATATAACGTATAACGTTATTTACTATTACCTTATAACGTATAACGTTGTATAATGCTACCATATAACGTATAACGTTATGTAGCACTACCATATAACGTATAACGTTATGTATCATTACCTTATAACGTATAACGTTATGTAGCATTACCATATAACGTATAACGTTATGTAGCATTACCATATAACGTATAACGTTATATACTGTTACCATATAACGTATAACGTTGTGTAGCACTACCATATAACGTATAACGTTATGTATCATTACCTTATAACGTATAACGTTATGTAGCATTACCATATAACGTATAACGTTATGTAGCATTACCATATAACGTATAACGTTATTTACTATTACCTTATAACGTATAACGTTGTATACTGCTACCATATAACGTATAACGTTATGTAGCACTACCATATAACGTATAACGTTATGTATCATTACCTTATAACGTATAACGTTATGTAGCATTACCATATAACGTATAACGTTATGTAGCATTACCATATAATGTATAACGTTATGTAGCACTACCTTATAACGTATAACGTTATGTAGCATTACCATATAACGTATAACGTTATGTAGCATTAGCATATAACGTATAATGTTATGTAGCATTGCCATATAATGTATAACGTTATGTAGCATTACCATATAACGTATAACGTTGTATACTGTTACCATATAACGTATAACGTTATGTAGCATTACCATATAATGTATTACGTTATGTAGCATTACCTTATAATGTATAACGTTATGTAGCATTACAATATAACGTATAACGTTATGTAGCATTACCATATAACGTATAAAGTTATTTACTATTACCTTATAACGTATAACGTTGTATACTGCTACCATATAACGTATAACGTTATGTATCATTACCTTATAACGTATAACGTTATGTAGCATTACCATATAACGTATAACGTTATGTAGCATTACCATATAACGTATAACGTTATGTAGCACTACCATATAACGTATAACGTTATGTAGCATTACCATATAACGTATAACGTTATGTAGCATTACCATATAACGTATAACGTTATGTAGCATTACCATATAACGTATAACGTTATGTAGCATTACCATATAACGTATAACGTTATGTAGCATTACCATATAACGTATAACGTTATGTAGCATTACCATATAACGTATAACGTTATGTAGCATTACCATATAACGTGTAACGTTGTATACTGTTACCATAAAACGTATAACGTTATGTAGCATTACCATATAATGTATAACGTTATGTAGCATTACCTTATAACGTATAACGTTATGTAGCATTACCATATAACGTATAACGTTATATACTGTTACCATATAACGTATAACGTTATGTAGCACTACCATATAACGTATAACGTTATGTATCATTACCTTATAACGTATAACGTTATGTAGCATTACCATATAACGTATAACGTTATTTACTTTTACCTTATAACGTATAACGTTGTATACTGTTACCATATAACGTATAACGTTATCTAGCATTAACATATAATGTATAACGTTATGTAGCATTACCTTATAACGTATAACGTTATGTAGCATTACCATATAACGTATTACGTTATTTACTATTACCTTATAACGTATAACGTTGCAACCTGTTACCATATAACGTATAACGTTATGTAGCATTACCATATAATGTATAACGTTATGTAGCATTACCTTATAACGTAGAACGTTATGTAGCATTACCATATAATGTATAACGTTATGTATCATTACCTTATAACGTATATCGTTATGTAGCATTACCATATAACGTATAACGTTATTTACTTTTACCTTATAACGTATAACGTTGTATACTGTTACCATATAACGTATAACGTTATGTAGCATTAACATATAATGTATAACGTTATGTAGCATTACCTTATAACGTATAACGTTATGTAGCATTACCATATAACGTATAACGTTATGTAGCATTACCATATAACGTATAACGTTATGTAGCATTACCATATAACGTATAACGTTATTTACTATTACCTTATAACGTATAACGTTGTATACTGCTACCATATAACGTATAACGTTATGTAGCACTACCATATAACGTATAACGTTATGTATCATTACCTTATAACGTATAACGTTATGTAGCATTACCATATAACGTATAACGTTATGTAGCATTACCATATAACGTATAACGTTATATACTGTTACCATATAACGTATAACGTTGTGTAGCACTACCATATAACGTATAACGTTATGTATCATTACCTTATAACGTATAACGTTATGTAGCATTACCATATAACGTATAACGTTATGTAGCATTACCATATAACGTATAACGTTATTTACTATTACCTTATAACGTATAACGTTGTATACTGCTACCATATAACGTATAACGTTATGTAGCACTACCATATAACGTATAACGTTATGTATCATTACCTTATAACGTATAACGTTATGTAGCATTACCATATAACGTATAACGTTATGTAGCATTACCATATAATGTATAACGTTATGTAGCACTACCTTATAACGTATAACGTTATGTAGCATTACCATATAACGTATAACGTTATGTAGCATTAGCATATAACGTATAATGTTATGTAGCATTGCCATATAATGTATAACGTTATGTAGCATTACCATATAACGTATAACGTTGTATACTGTTACCATAAAACGTATAACGTTATGTAGCATTACCATATAATGTATAACGTTATGTAGCATTACCTTATAACGTATAACGTTATGTAGCATTACCATATAACGTATAACGTTATATACTGTTACCATATAACGTATAACGTTATGTAGCACTACCTTAAAACGTATAACGTTATGTAGCATTACCATATAATGTATAACGTTATGTATCATTACCTTATAACGTATAACGTTATGTAGCATTGCCATATAATGTATAACGTTATGTAGCATTACCATATAACGTATAACGTTGTATACTGTTACCATAAAACGTATAACGTTATGTAGCATTACCATATAATGTATAACGTTATGTAGCATTACCTTATAACGTATAACGTTATGTAGCATTACCATATAACGTATAACGTTATATACTGTTACCATATAACGTATAACGTTGTGTAGCA
The DNA here is from genome assembly GCA_029958995.1 of Bombus sonorus. Classification (NCBI taxonomy): domain Eukaryota; kingdom Metazoa; phylum Arthropoda; class Insecta; order Hymenoptera; family Apidae; genus Bombus; species Bombus sonorus. The sequence continues at coordinate 16,022,826 of JARWAU010000001.1, read as the reverse complement.
CTACCATATAACGTATAACGTTATGTATCATTACCTTATAACGTATAACGTTATGTAGCATTAACATATAATGTATAACGTTATGTAGCATTACCTTATAACGTATAACGTTATTTACTATTACCTTATAACGTATAACGTTGTATACTGCTACCATATAACGTATAACGTTATGTAGCACTACCATATAACGTATAACGTTATGTATCATTACCTTATAACGTATAACGTTATGTAGCATTACCATATAACGTATAACGTTATGTAGCATTACCATATAATGTATAACGTTATGTAGCACTACCTTATAACGTATAACGTTATGTAGCATTACCATATAACGTATAACGTTATGTAGCATTAGCATATAACGTATAATGTTATGTAGCATTGCCATATAATGTATAACGTTATGTAGCATTACCATATAACGTATAACGTTGTATACTGTTACCATAAAACGTATAACGTTATGTAGCATTACCATATAATGTATAACGTTATGTAGCATTACCTTATAACGTATAACGTTATGTAGCATTACCATATAACGTATAACGTTATATACTGTTACCATATAACGTATAACGTTATGTAGCACTACCTTAAAACGTATAACGTTATGTAGCATTACCATATAATGTATAACGTTATGTATCATTACCTTATAACGTATAACGTTATGTAGCATTACCATATAACGTATAACGTTATTTACTTTTACCTTATAACGTATAACGTTGTATGCTGTTACCATATAACGTATAACGTTATGTAGCATTAACATATAATGTATAACGTTATGTAGCATTACCTTATAACGTATAACGTTATGTAGCATTACCATATAACGTATAACTTTATATACTGTTACCATATAACGTATAACGTTGTGTAGCACTACCATATAACGTATAACGTTATGTATCATTACCTTATAACGTATAACGTTATGTAGCATTACCATATAACGTATAACGTTATGTAGCATTACAATATAACGTATAACGTTATTTACTATTACCTTATAACGTATAACGTTGTATACTGTTACCATATAACGTATAACGTTATGTAGCACTACCATATAACGTATAACGTTATGTATCATTACCTTATAACGTATAACGTTATGTAGCATTACCATATAACGTATAACGTTATGTAGCATTACCATATAACGTATAACGTTATTTACTATTACCTTATAACGTATAACGTTGTATACTGTTACCACATAACGTATAACGTTATGTAGCATTACCATATAATGTATAACGTTATGTAGCATTACCTTATAACGTATAACGTTATGTAGCATTACCATATAACGTATAACGTTATATACTGTTACCATATAACGTATAACGTTATGTAGCACTACCATATAACGTATAACGATATGTATCATTACCTTATAACGTATAACGTTATGTAGCATTACCATATAACGTATAACGTTATGTAGCATTACCATATAACGTATTACGTTATTTACTATTACCTTATAACGTATAACGTTGTATACTGTTACCATATACCGTATAACGTTATGTAGCATTACCATATAATGTATAACGTTATGTAGCATTACCTTATAACGTATAACGTTATGTAGCATTACCATATAATGTATAACGTTATGTAGCATTACCTTATAACGTATAACGTTATGTAGCATTACCATATAACGTATAACGTTATATACTGTTACCTTATAACGTATAACGTTGTATACTGTTACCATATAACGTATAACGTTATGTAGCATTACCATATAATGTATTACGTTATGTAGCATTACCTTATAACGTATAACGTTATGTAGCATTACCATATAACGTATAACGTTATGTAGCATTACCATATAACGTATAAAGTTATTTACTATTACCTTATAACGTATAACGTTGTATACTGTTACCATATAACGTATAACGTTATGTATCATTACCTTATAACGTATAACGTTATGTAGCATTACCATATAATGTATAACGTTATGTAGCATTACCTTATAACGTATAACGTTATGTAGCATTACCATATAATGTATAACGTTATGTAGCATTACCTTATAACGTATAACGTTATGTAGCATTACCATATAACGTATAACGTTATATACTGTTACCATATAACGTATAACGTTATGTATCATTACCTTATAACGTATAACGTTATGTAGCATTACCATATAACGTATAACGTTATGTAGCATTACCATATAACGTATAACGTTATTTACTATTACCTTATAAAGTATAACGTTGTATACTGTTACCATATAACATATAACGTTATGTAGCATTACCATATAATGTATTACGTTATGTAGCATTACCTTATAACGTATAACGTTATGTAGCATTACCATATAACGTATAACGTTATGTAGCATTACCATATAACGTATAAAGTTATTTACTATTACCTTATAACGTATAACGTTGTATAATGTTACCATATAACGTATAACGTTATGTATCATTACCTTATAACGTATAACGTTATGTAGCATTACCATATAACGTATAACGTTATGTAGCATTACCATATAACGTATAACGTTATTTACTATTACCTTATAACGTATAACGTTGTATACTGTTACCATATAACGTATAACGTTATGTAGCATTAGCATATAACGTATAACGTTATGTATCATTACCTTATAACGTATAACGTTATGTAGCATTACCATATAACGTATAACGTTATGTAGCATTACCATATAACGTATAACGTTATTTACTATTACCTTATAACGTATAACGTTGTATACTGTTACCATATAACATATAACGTTATGTAGCATTACCATATAATGTATTACGTTATGTAGCATTACCTTATAACGTATAACGTTATGTAGCATTACCATATAACGTATAACGTTATGTAGCATTACCATATAACGTATAAAGTTATTTACTATTACCTTATAACGTATAACGTTGTATAATGTTACCATATAACGTATAACGTTATGTATCATTACCTTATAACGTATAACGTTATGTAGCATTACCATATAACGTATAACGTTATGTAGCATTACCATATAACGTATAACGTTATTTACTATTACCTTATAACGTATAACGTTGTATACTGTTACCATATAACGTATAACGTTATGTAGCATTAACATATAATGTATAACGTTATGTAGCATTACCTTATAACGTATAACGTTATGTAGCATTACCATATAACGTATAACGTTATGTAGCATTACCATATAACGTATAACGTTATGTAGCATTACCATATAACGTATAACGTTATTTACTATTACCTTATAACGTATAACGTTGTATACTGCTACCATATAACGTATAACGTTATGTAGCACTACCATATAACGTATAACGTTATGTATCATTACCTTATAACGTATAACGTTATGTAGCATTACCATATAACGTATAACGTTATGTAGCATTACCATATAACGTATAACGTTATATACTGTTACCATATAACGTATAACGTTGTGTAGCACTACCATATAACGTATAACGTTATGTATCATTACCTTATAACGTATAACGTTATGTAGCATTACCATATAACGTATAACGTTATGTAGCATTACCATATAACGTATAACGTTATTTACTATTACCTTATAACGTATAACGTTGTATACTGCTACCATATAACGTATAACGTTATGTAGCACTACCATATAACGTATAACGTTATGTATCATTACCTTATAACGTATAACGTTATGTAGCATTACCATATAACGTATAACGTTATGTAGCATTACCATATAACGTATAACGTTATTTACTATTACCTTATAACGTATAACGTTGTATACTGTTACCACATAACGTATAACGTTATGTAGCATTACCATATAATGTATAACGTTATGTAGCACTACCTTATAACGTATAACGTTATGTAGCATTACCATATAACGTATAACGTTATGTAGCATTACCATATAACGTGTAACGTTATTTACTATTACCTTATAACGTATAACGTTGTATACTGTTACCATATAACGTATAACGTTATGTAGCATTACCATATAACGTATAACGTTATGTAGCATTAGCATATAACGTATAACGTTATGTAGCATTGCCATATAATGTATAACGTTATGTAGCATTACCATATAACGTATAACGTTGTATACTGTTACCATAAAACGTATAACGTTATGTAGCATTACCATATAATGTATAACGTTATGTAGCATTACCTTATAACGTATAACGTTATGTAGCATTACCATATAACTTATAACGTTATATACTGTTACCATATAACGTATAACGTTATGTAGCACTACCTTAAAACGTATAACGTTATGTAGCATTACCATATAATGTATAACGTTATGTATCATTACCTTATAACGTATAACGTTATGTAGCATTACCATATAACGTATAACGTTATTTACTTTTACCTTATAACGTATAACGTTGTATACTGTTACCATATAACGTATAACGTTATGTAGCATTAACATATAATGTATAACGTTATGTAGCATTACCTTATAACGTATAACGTTATGTAGCATTACCATATAACGTATAACTTTATATACTGTTACCATATAACGTATAACGTTGTGTAGCACTACCATATAACGTATAACGTTATGTATCATTACCTTATAACGTATAACGTTATGTAGCATTACCATATAACGTATAACGTTATGTAGCATTACCATATAACGTATAACGTTATTTACTATTACCTTATAACGTATAACGTTGTATACTGTTACCATATAACGTATAACGTTATGTAGCACTACCATATAACGTATAACGTTATGTATCATTACCTTATAACGTATAACGTTATGTAGCATTACCATATAACGTATAACGTTATGTAGCATTACCATATAACGTATAACGTTATTTACTATTACCTTATAACGTATAACGTTGTATACTGTTACCACATAACGTATAACGTTATGTAGCATTACCATATAATGTATAACGTTATGTAGCATTACCTTATAACGTATAACGTTATGTAGCATTACCATATAACGTATAACGTTATATACTGTTACCATATAACGTATAACGTTATGTAGCACTACCATATAACGTATAACGATATGTATCATTACCTTATAACGTATAACGTTATGTAGCATTACCATATAACGTATAACGTTATGTAGCATTACCATATAACGTATTACGTTATTTACTATTACCTTATAACGTATAACGTTGTATACTGTTACCATATACCGTATAACGTTATGTAGCATTACCATATAATGTATAACGTTATGTAGCATTACCTTATAACGTATAACGTTATGTAGCATTACCATATAATGTATAACGTTATGTAGCATTACCTTATAACGTATAACGTTATGTAGCATTACCATATAACGTATAACGTTATATACTGTTACCTTATAACGTATAACGTTGTATACTGTTACCATATAACGTATAACGTTATGTAGCATTACCATATAATGTATTACGTTGTGTAGCATTACCTTATAACGTATAACGTTATGTAGCATTACCATATAACGTATAACGTTATGTAGCATTACCATATAACGTATAAAGTTATTTACTATTACCTTATAACGTATAACGTTGTATACTGTTACCATATAACGTATAACGTTATGTATCATTACCTTATAACGTATAACGTTATGTAGCATTACCATATAATGTATAACGTTATGTAGCATTACCTTATAACGTATAACGTTATGTAGCATTACCATATAATGTATAACGTTATGTAGCATTACCTTATAACGTATAACGTTATGTAGCATTACCATATAACGTATAACGTTATATACTGTTACCATATAACGTATAACGTTATGTATCATTACCTTATAACGTATAACGTTATGTAGCATTACCATATAACGTATAACGTTATGTAGCATTACCATATAACGTATAACGTTATTTACTATTACCTTATAAAGTATAACGTTGTATACTGTTACCATATAACATATAACGTTATGTAGCATTACCATATAATGTATTACGTTATGTAGCATTACCTTATAACGTATAACGTTATGTAGCATTACCATATAACGTATAACGTTATGTAGCATTACCATATAACGTATAAAGTTATTTACTATTACCTTATAACGTATAACGTTGTATAATGTTACCATATAACGTATAACGTTATGTATCATTACCTTATAACGTATAACGTTATGTAGCATTAGCATATAACGTATAACGTTATGTAGCATTACCATATAATGTATAACGTTATTTACTATTACCTTATAACGTATAACGTTGTATACTGTTACCATATAACGTATAACGTTATGTAGCACTACCATATAACGTATAACGTTATGTATCATTACCTTATAACGTATAACGTTATGTAGCATTACCATATAACGTATAACGTTATGTAGCATTACCATATAATGTATAACGTTATGTAGCATTACCTTATAACGTATAACGTTATGTAGCATTACCATATACCGTATAACGTTATATACTGTTACCATATAACGTATAACGTTATGTAGCACTACCATATAACGTATAACGATATGTATCATTACCTTATAACGTATAACGTTATGTAGCATTACCATATAACGTATAACGTTATGTAGCATTACCATATAACGTATAACGTTATGTAGCATTACCATATAACGTATAACGTTATATACTGTTACCACATAACGTATAACGTTATGTATCATTACCTTATAACGTATAACGTTATGTAGCATTACCATATAACGTATAACGTTATGTAGCATTACCATATAACGTATAACGTTATTTACTATTACCATATAACGTATAACGTTGTATACTGTTACCATATAACGTATAACGTTATGTAGCATTACCATATAATGTATTACGTTATGTAGCATTACCTTATAACGTATAACATTATGTAGCATTACCATATAACGTATAACGTTATGTAGCATTACCATATAACGTATAAAGTTATTTACTATTACCTTATGACGTATAACGTTGTATACTGTTACCATATAACGTATAACGTTATGTAGCATTACCATATAATGTATAACGTTATGTAGCATCACCATACAACGTATAACGTTATGTAGCATTACCATATAACGTATAACGTTATGTAGCATTACCATATAACGTATAACGTTATGTAGCATTATCATATAACGTATAACGTTATGTAGCATTACCATATAACGTGTAACGTTATTTACTATTACCGTATAACGCATAACGTTGTATACTGTTACCATATAACGTATAACGTTATGTAGCATTACCATATAATGTATAACGTTATGTAGCATTACCATATAACGTATAACGTTATGTAGCAATACCATATAACGTATAACGTTATGTAGCATTACCATATAACGTATAACGTTATGTAGCATTACCATATAACGTATAACGTTATGTAGCATTACCATGTAATGTATAACGTTATGTAGCATTACCATATACCGTATAACGTTGTATACTGTTACCATATAACGTATAACGTTATGTAGCATTACCATATAATGTATAACGTTATGTAGCATTACCTTATAACGTATAACGTTATGTAGCATTACCATATAACGTATAACGTTATGTAGCATTCCCATATAACGTATAACGTTATATACTGTTACCATATAACGTATAACGTTATGTAGCATTACCATATAACGTATAACGTTATGTAGGATTACCATATAACGTATAACGTTATGTAGCATTACCATATAACGTATAACGTTATGTAGCATTACCATATAACGTATAACGTTATGTAGCATTACCATATAACGTATAACGTTATGTCGCATTACCATATAACGTGTAACGTTATTTACTATTACCTTCTAACGTATAACGTTGTATAATGTTACCATATAACGTATAACGTTATGTAGCATTACCATATAATGTATAACGTTATGTAGCATTACCATATAACGTATAACGTTATGTAGCATTACCATATAACGTATAACGTTATGTAGCATTACCATATAACGTATAACGTTATGTAGCATTAACATATAACGTTTAACGTTATATACTGTTACCATATAACGTATAACGTTATGTAGCACTACCATATAACGTATAACGTTATGTATCATTACCTTATAACGTATAACGTTATGTAGCATTACCATATAACGTATCACGTTATGTAGCATTACCAAATAACGTATAACGTTATTTACTATTACCTTATAAAGTATAACGTTGTATACTGTTACCATATAACATATAACGTTATGTAGCATTACCATATAATGCATTACGTTATGTAGCATTACCTTATAACGTATAACGTTATGTAGCATTACCATATAACGTATAACGTTATGTAGCATTACCATATAACGTATAAAGTTATTTACTATTACCTTATAACGTATAACGTTGTATAATGTTACCATATAACGTATAACGTTATGTATCATTACCTTATAACGTATAACGTTATGTAGCATTACCATATAACGTATAACGTTATGTAGCATTACCATATAACGTATAACGTTATTTACTATTACCTTATAACGTATAACGTTGTATACTGTTACCATATAACGTATAACGTTATGTAGCATTAGCATATAACGTATAACGTTATGTAGCATTACCATATAATGTATAACGTTATTTACTATTACCTTATAACGTATAACGTTGTATACTGTTACCATATAACGTATAACGTTATGTAGCACTACCATATAACGTATAACGTTATGTATCATTACCTTATAACGTATAACGTTATGTAGCATTACCATATAACGTATAACGTTATGTAGCATTACCATATAACGTATAACGTTGTTTACTATTACCTTATAACGTATAACGTTGTATACTGTTACCACATAACGTATAACGTTATGTAGCATTACCATATAATGTATAACGTTATGTAGCATTACCTTATAACGTATAACGTTATGTAGCATTACCATATAACGTATAACGTTATATACTGTTACCATATAACGTATAACGTTATGTAGCACTACCATATAACGTATAACGATATGTATCATTACCTTATAACGTATAACGTTATGTAGCATTACCATATAACGTATAACGTTATGTAGCATTACCATATAACGTATAACGTTATTTACTATTACCTTATAACGTATAACGTTGTATACTGTTACCATATAACGTATAACGTTATGTAGCATTACCATATAACGTATAACGTTATATACTGTTACCATATAACGTATAACGTTATGTATCATTACCTTATAACGTATAACGCTATGTAGCATTACCATATAACGTATAACGTTATGTAGCATTACCATATAACGTATAACGTTATTTACTATTACCTTATAACGTATAACGTTGTATACTGTTACCATATAACGTATAACGTTATGTAGCATTACCATATAATGTATTACGTTATGTAGCATTACCTTATAACGTATAACGTTATGTAGCATTACCATATAACGTATAACGTTATGTAGCATTACCATATAACGTATAAAGTTATTTACTATTACCTTATGACGTATAACGTTGTATACTGTTACCATATAACGTATAACGTTATGTAGCATTACCATATAATGTATAACGTTATGTAGCATTACCATACAACGTATAACGTTATGTAGCATTACCATATAACGTATAACGTTATGTAGCATTACCATATAACGTGTAACGTTATTTACTATTACCGTATAACGTATAACGTTGTATACTGTTACCATATAACGTATAACGTTATGTAGCATTACCATATAATGTATAACGTTATGTAGCATTACCATATAACGTATAACGTTATGTAGCATTACCATATAACGTATAACGTTATGTAGCATTACCATATAACGTATAACGTTATGTAGCATTACCATATAACGTATAACGTTATGTAGCATTACCATATAATGTATAACGTTATGTAGCATTACCATATACCGTATAACGTTGTATACTGTTACCATATAACGTATAACGTTATGTAGCATTACCATATAACGTATAACGTTATGTAGCATTACCTTATAACGTATAACGTTATGTAGCATTACCATATAATGTATAACGTTATGTAGCATTACCATATAACGTGTAACGTTATTTACGATTACCTTCTAACGTATAACGTTGTATAATGTTACCATATAACGTATAACGTTATGTAGCATTACCATATAATGTATAACGTTATGTAGCATTACCATATACCGTATAACGTTGTATACTGTTACCATATAACGTATAACGTTATGTAGCATTACCATATAACGTATAACGTTATGTAGCATTACCTTATAACGTATAACGTTATGTAGCATTACCATATAACGTATAACGTTATGTAGCATTACCATATAACGTGTAACGTTATTTACGATTACCTTCTAACGTATAACGTTGTATAATGTTACCATATAACGTATAACGTTATGTAGCATTACCATATAATGTATAACGTTATGTAGCATTACCATATAACGTATAACGTTATGTAGCATTACCAAATAATGTATAACGTTATGTAGCATTACCTTATAACGTATAACGTTATGTAGCATTACCATATAACGTATAACGTTATGTAGCATTACCATATAACGTATAACGTTATGTAGCATTACCATATAACGTATAACGTTATGTAGCATTACCATATAACGTATAACGTTATGTAGCATTACCATATAACGTATAACGTTATGTAGCATTACCATATAACGTGTAACGTTATTTACGATTACCTTCTAACGTATAACGTTGTATAATGTTACCATATAACGTATAACGTTATGTAGCATTACCATATAATGTATAACGTTATGTAGCATTACCATATAACGTATAACGTTATGTAGCATTACCATATAACGTATAACGTTATGTAGCATTACCATATAACGTATAACGTTGTTTACTATTACCTTATAACGTATAACGTTGTATACTGTTACCACATAACGAATAACGTTATGTAGCATTACCATATAATGTATAACGTTATGTAGCATTACCATATAACGTATAACGTTATGTAGCATTACCATATAACGTATAACGTTGTTTACTATTACCTTATAACGTATAACGTTGTATACTGTTACCACATAACGTATAACGTTATGTAGCATTACCATATAATGTATAACGTTATGTAGCATTACCTTATAACGTATAACGTTATGTAGCATTACCATATAACGTATAACGTTATATACTGTTACCATATAACGTATAACGTTATGTAGCACTACCATATAACGTATAACGATATGTATCATTACCTTATAACGTATAACGTTATGTAGCATTACCATATAACGTATAACGTTATGTAGCATTACCATATAACGTATAACGTTATTTACTATTACCTTATAACGTATAACGTTGTATACTGTTACCATATAACGTATAACGTTATGTAGCATTACCATATAACGTATAACGTTATATACTGTTACCATATAACGTATAACGTTATATACTGTTACCATATAACGTATAACGTTATGTATCATTACCTTATAACGTATAACGCTATGTAGCATTACCATATAACGTATAACGTTATGTAGCATTACCATATAACGTATAACGTTATTTACTATTACCTTATAACGTATAACGTTGTATACTGTTACCATATAACGTATAACGTTATGTAGCATTACCATATAATGTATTACGTTATGTAGCATTACCTTATAACGTATAACGTTATGTAGCATTACCATATAACGTATAACGTTATGTAGCATTACCATATAACGTATAAAGTTATTTACTATTACCTTATGACGTATAACGTTGTATACTGTTACCATATAACGTATAACGTTATGTAGCATTACCATATAATGTATAACGTTATGTAGCATTACCATACAACGTATAACGTTATGTAGCATTACCATATAACGTATAACGTTATGTAGCATTACCATATAACGTGTAACGTTATTTACTATTACCGTATAACGTATAACGTTGTATACTGTTACCATATAACGTATAACGTTATGGAGCATTACCATATAATGTATAACGTTATGTAGCATTACCATATAACGTATAGCGTTATGTAGCATTACCATATAACGTATAACGTTATGTAGCATTACCATATAACGTATAACGTTATGTAGCATTACCATATAACGTATAACGTTATGTAGCATTACCATATAATGTATAACGTTATGTAGCATTACCATATACCGTATAACGTTGTATACTGTTACCATATAACGTATAACGTTATGTAGCATTACCATATAATGTATAACGTTATGGAGCATTACCTTATAACGTATAACGTTATGTAGCATTACCATATAACGTATAACGTTATGTAGCATTCCCATATAACGTATAACGTTATATACTGTTACCATATAACGTATAACGTTATGTAGCATTACCATATAACGTATAACGTTATGTAGCATTACCATATAACGTATAACGTTATGTAGCATTACCATATAACGTATAACGTTATGTAGCATTACCATATAACGTATAACGTTATGTAGCATTACCATATAACGTATAACGTTATGTAGCATTACCATATAACGTGTAACGTTATTTACGATTACCTTCTAACGTATAACGTTGTATAATGTTACCATATAACGTATAACGTTATGTAGCATTACCATATAATGCATAACGTTATGTAGCATTACCATATAACGTATAACGTTATGTAGCACTACCATATAACGTATAACGTTATGTAGCATTACCATATAACGTATAACGTTATGTAGCATTAACATATAACGTTTAACGTTATATACTGTTACCATATAACGTATAACGTTATGTAGCACTACCATATAACGTATAACGTTATGTATCACTACCTTATAACGTATAACGTTATGTAGCATTACCATATAATGTATAACGTTATGTAGCATTACCTTATAACGTATAACGTTATGTAGCATTACCATATAACGTATAACGTTATATACTGTTACCATATAACGTATAACGTTATGTAGCACTACCATATAACGTATAACGTTATGTATCATTACCTTATAACGTATAACGTTATGTAGCATTACCATATAACGTATAACGTTATGTAGCATTACCATATAACGTATAACGTTATTTACTATTACCTTATAACGTATAACGTTGTATACTGTTACCATATAACGTATATCGTTATGTAGCATTACCATATAACGTATAACGTTATGTAGCATTACCATATAACGTATAGCGTTATGTATCATTACCTTATAACGTATAACGTTATGTAGCATTACCATATAACGTATAACATTATGTAGCATTACCATATAACTCATAACGTTATGTAGCATTACCATATAACGTATAAAGTTATTTACTATTACCTTATAACGTATAACGTTGTATACTGTTACCATATAACGTATAACGTTATGTAGCATTACCATATAATGTATAACGTTATGTAGCATTACCATACAACGTATAACGTTATGTAGCATTACCATATAACGTATAACGTTATGTAGCATTACCATATAACGTATAGCGTTATGTATCATTACCTTATAACGTACAACGTTATGTAGCATTACCATATAGCGTATAACGTTATGTAGCATTACCATGTAACGTATAACGTTATTTACTATTACCTTATAACGTATAACGTTGTATACTGTTACCATATAACGTATATCGTTATGTAGCATTACCATATAACGTATAACGTTATGTAGCATTACCATATAATGTATAACGTTATGTAGCATTACCATACAACGTATAACGTTATGTAGCACTACCATATAACGTATAACGTTATGTATCATTACCTTATAACGTATAACGTTATGTAGCATTACCATATAACGTATAACGTTATGTAGCATTACCATATAACGTATAACGTTATTTACTATTACCTTATAACGTATAACGTTGTATACTGTTACCATATAACGTATAACGTTATGTAGCATTACCATATAATGTATAACGTTATGTAGCATTACCATACAACGTATAACGTTATGTAGCACTACCATATAACGTATAACGTTATGTATCATTACCTTATAACGTATAACGTTATGTAGCATTACCATATAACGTATAACGTTATGTAGCATTACCTTATAACGTATAACGTTGTATACTGTTACCATATAACGTATAACGTTGTATACTGTTACCATATAACGTATAACGTTATGTAGCATTACCATATAATGTATAACGTTATGTAGCATTACCATACAACGTATAACGTTATGTAGCACTACCATATAACGTATAACGTTATGTATCATTACCTTATAACGTATAACGTTATGTAGCATTACCATATAACGTATAACGTTATGTAGCATTACCATATAACGTATAACGTTATTTACTATTACCTTATAACGTATAACGTTGTATACTGTTACCATATAACGTATATCGTTATGTAGCATTACCATATAACGTATAACGTTATGTAGCATTACCATATAATGTATAACGTTATGTAGCATTACCATACAACGTATAACGTTATGTAGCATTACCATATAACGTATAACGTTATGTAGCATTACCATATAACGTATAGCGTTATGTATCATTACCTTATAACGTACAACGTTATGTAGCATTACCATATAGCGTATAACGTTATGTAGCATTACCATGTAACGTATAACGTTATTTACTATTACCTTATAACGTATAGCGTTGTATACTGTTACCATATAACGTATAACGTTATGTAGCATTACCATATAATGTATAACGCTATGTAGCATTACCTTATAACGTATAACGTTATGTAGCATTACCATATAACGTATAACGTTATATACTGTTACCATATAACGTATAACGTTATGTAGCACTACCATATAACGTATAACGTTATGTAGCATTACCATATAACGTATAACGTTATGTAGCATTACCATATAATGTATAACGTTATGTAGCATTACCATATAACGTATAACGTTATGTAGCATTACCATATAACGTATAACTTTATGTAGCATTACCATATAACGTATAACGTTATGTAGCATTACCATATAACGTATAACGTTATGTAGCATTACCATATAATGTAAAACGTTATGTAGCATTACCATATACCGTATAACGTTGTATACTGTTACCATATAACGTATAACGTTATGTAGCATTACCATATAATGTATAACGTTATGTAGCATTACCTTATAACGTATAACGTTATGTAGCATTACCATATAACGTATAACGTTATGTAGCATTCCCATATAACGTATAACGTTATATACTGTTACCATATAACGTATAACGTTATGTAGCATTACCATATAACGTATAACATTATGTAGCATTACCATATAACGTATAACGTTATGTAGCATTACCATATAACGTATAACGTTATGTAGCATTACCATATAACGTATAACGTTATGTAGCATTACCATATAACGTATAACGTTATGTAGCATTACCATATAACGTGTAACGTTATTTACTATAACCTTCTAACGTATAACGTTGTATAATGTTACCATACAACGTATAACGTTATGTAGCATTACCATATAATGTATAACGTTATGTAGCATTACCATATAACGTATAACGTTATGTAGCATTACCATATAACGTATAACGTTATGTAGCATTACCATATAACGTATAACGTTGTTTACTATTACCTTATAACGTATAACGTTGTATACTGTTACCACATAACGTATAACGTTATGTAGCATTACCATATAATGTATAACGTTATGTAGCATTACCTTATAACGTATAACGTTATGTAGCATTACCATATAACGTATAACATTATGTAGCATTACCATATAACGTATAACGTTATGTAGCATTACCATATAACGTATAACGTTATGTAGCATTACCATATAACGTATAGCGTTATGTATCATTACCATATAACGTATAACGTTATGTATCATTACCTTATAACGTATAACGTTATGTAGCATTACCATATAACGTATAACATTATGTAGCATTACCATATAACTCATAACGTTATGTAGCATTACCATATAACGTATAAAGTTATTTACTATTACCTTATAACGTATAACGTTGTATACTGTTACCATATAACGTATAACGTTATGTAGCATTACCATATAATGTATAACGTTATGTAGCATTACCATACAACGTATAACGTTATGTAGCATTACCATATAACGTATAACGTTATGTAGCATTACCATATAACGTATAGCGTTATGTATCATTACCTTATAACGTATAACGTTATGTAGCATTACCATATAACGTATAACATTATGTAGCATTACCATATAACTCATAACGTTATGTAGCATTACCATATAACGTATAAAGTTATTTACTATGACCTTATAACGTATAACGTTGTATACTGTTACCATATAACGTATATCGTTATGTAGCATTACCATATAACGTATAACGTTATGTAGCATTACCATATAACGTATAGCGTTATGTATCATTACCTTATAACGTATAACGTTATGTAGCATTACCATATAACGTATAACATTATGTAGCATTACCATATAACTCATAACGTTATGTAGCATTACCATATAACGTATAAAGTTATTTACTATTACCTTATAACGTATAACGTTGTATACTGTTACCATATAACGTATAACGTTATGTAGCATTACCATATAATGTATAACGTTATGTAGCATTACCATACAACGTATAACGTTATGTAGCATTACCATATAACGTATAACGTTATGTAGCATTACCATATAACGTATAGCGTTATGTATCATTACCTTATAACGTACAACGTTATGTAGCATTACCATATAACGTATAACGTTATGTAGCATTACCATGTAACGTATAACGTTATTTACTATTACCTTATAACGTATAGCGTTGTATACTGTTACCATATAACGTATAACGTTATGTAGCATTACCATATAATGTATAACGCTATGTAGCATTACCTTATAACGTATAACGTTATGTAGCATTACCATATAACGTATAACGTTATATACTGTTACCATATAACGTATAACGTTATGTAGCACTACCATATAACGTATAACGTTATGTATCATTACCATATAATGTATAACGTTATGTAGCATTGCCATACAACGTATAACGTTATGTAGCATTACCATATAACGTATAACGTTATGTAGCATTACCATATAACGTATAACGTTATGTAGCATTACCATATAACGTATAACGTTATGTAGCATTACCATATAATGTATAACGTTATGTAGCATTACCATATAACGTATAACGTTATGTAGCATTACCATATAACGTATAACTTTATGTAGCATTACCATATAACGTATAACGTTATGTAGCATTACCATATAACGTATAACGTTATGTAGCATTACCATATAATGTAAAACGTTATGTACTATTACCTTATAACGTATAACGTTGTATACTGTTACCATATAACGTATAACGTTATGTAGCATTACCATATAATATATAACGTTATGTAGCATTACCATATAACGTATAACGTTATTTACTATTACCTTATAACGTATAACGTTGTATACTGTTACCATATAACGTATATCGTTATGTAGCATTACCATATAACGTATAACGTTATGTAGCATTACCATATAACGTATAGCGTTATGTGTCATTACCTTATAACGTATAACGTTATGTAGCATTACCATATAACGTATAACATTATGTAGCATTACCATATAACTCATAACGTTATGTAGCATTACCATATAACGTATAAAGTTATTTACTATTACCTTATAACGTATAACGTTGTATACTGTTACCATATAACGTATAACGTTATGTAGCATTACCATATAATGTATAACGTTATGTAGCATTACCATACAACGTATAACGTTATGTAGCATTACCATATAACGTATAACGTTATGTAGCATTACCATATAACGTATAGCGTTATGTATCATTACCTTATAACGTACAACGTTATGTAGCATTACCATATAACGTATAACGTTATGTAGCATTACCATGTAACGTATAACGTTATTTACTATTACCTTATAACGTATAGCGTTGTATACTGTTACCATATAACGTATAACGTTATGTAGCATTACCATATAATGTATAACGCTATGTAGCATTACCTTATAACGTATAACGTTATGTAGCATTACCATATAACGTATAACGTTATATACTGTTACCATATAACGTATAACGTTATGTAGCACTACCATATAACGTATAACGTTATGTATCATTACCATATAATGTATAACGTTATGTAGCATTGCCATACAACGTATAACGTTATGTAGCATTACCATATAACGTATAACGTTATGTAGCATTACCATATAACGTATAACGTTATGTAGCATTACCATATAACGTATAACGTTATGTAGCATTACCATATAACGTATAGCGTTATGTATCATTACCATATAACGTATAACGTTATGTATCATTACCTTATAACGTATAACGTTATGTAGCATTACCATATAACGTATAACATTATGTAGCATTACCATATAACTCATAACGTTATGTAGCATTACCATATAACGTATAAAGTTATTTACTATTACCTTATAACGTATAACGTTGTATACTGTTACCATATAACGTATAACGTTATGTAGCATTACCATATAATGTATAACGTTATGTAGCATTACCATACAACGTATAACGTTATGTAGCATTACCATATAACGTATAACGTTATGTAGCATTACCATATAACGTATAGCGTTATGTATCATTACCTTATAACGTATAACGTTATGTAGCATTACCATATAACGTATAACATTATGTAGCATTACCATATAACTCATAACGTTATGTAGCATTACGATATAACGTATAAAGTTATTTACTATGACCTTATAACGTATAACGTTGTATACTGTTACCATATAACGTATATCGTTATGTAGCATTACCATATAACGTATAACGTTATGTAGCATTACCATATAACGTATAGCGTTATGTATCATTACCTTATAACGTATAACGTTATGTAGCATTACCATATAACGTATAACATTATGTAGCATTACCATATAACTCATAACGTTATGTAGCATTACCATATAACGTATAAAGTTATTTACTATTACCTTATAACGTATAACGTTGTATACTGTTACCATATAACGTATAACGTTATGTAGCATTACCATATAATGTATAACGTTATGTAGCATTACCATACAACGTATAACGTTATGTAGCATTACCATATAACGTATAACGTTATGTAGCATTACCATATAACGTATAGCGTTATGTATCATTACCTTATAACGTACAACGTTATGTAGCATTACCATATAACGTATAACGTTATGTAGCATTACCATGTAACGTATAACGTTATTTACTATTACCTTATAACGTATAGCGTTGTATACTGTTACCACATAACGTATAACGTTATGTAGCATTACCATATAATGTATAACGCTATGTAGCATTACCTTATAACGTATAACGTTATGTAGCATTACCATATAACGTATAACGTTATATACTGTTACCATATAACGTATAACGTTATGTAGCACTACCATATAACGTATAACGTTATGTATCATTACCATATAATGTATAACGTTATGTAGCATTGCCATACAACGTATAACGTTATGTAGCATTACCATATAACGTATAACGTTATGTAGCATTACCATATAACGTATAACGTTATGTAGCATTACCATATAACGTATAACGTTATGTAGCATTACCATATAATGTATAACGTTATGTAGCATTACCATATAACGTATAACGTTATGTAGCATTACCATATAACGTATAACTTTATGTAGCATTATCATATAACGTATAACGTTATGTAGCATTACCATATAACGTATAACGTTATGTAGCATTACCATATAATGTAAAACGTTATGTACTATTACCTTATAACGTATAACGTTGTATACTGTTACCATATAACGTATAACGTTATGTAGCATTACCATATAATATATAACGTTATGTAGCATTACCATATAACGTATAACGTTATTTACTATTACCTTATAACGTATAACGTTGTATACTGTTACCATATAACGTATATCGTTATGTAGCATTACCATATAACGTATAACGTTATGTAGCATTACCATATAACGTATAGCGTTATGTGTCATTACCTTATAACGTATAACGTTATGTAGCATTACCATATAACGTATAACATTATGTAGCATTACCATATAACTCATAACGTTATGTAGCATTACCATATAACGTATAAAGTTATTTACTATTACCTTATAACGTATAACGTTGTATACTGTTACCATATAACGTATAACGTTATGTAGCATTACCATATAATGTATAACGTTATGTAGCATTACCATACAACGTATAACGTTATGTAGCATTACCATATAACGTATAACGTTATGTAGCATTACCATATAACGTATAGCGTTATGTATCATTACCTTATAACGTACAACGTTATGTAGCATTACCATATAACGTATAACGTTATGTAGCATTACCATGTAACGTATAACGTTATTTACTATTACCTTATAACGTATAGCGTTGTATGCTGTTACCATATAACGTATAACGTTATGTAGCATTACCATATAATGTATAACGCTATGTAGCATTACCTTATAACGTATAACGTTATGTAGCATTACCATATAACGTATAACGTTATATACTGTTACCATATAACGTATAACGTTATGTAGCACTACCATATAACGTATAACGTTATGTATCATTACCATATAATGTATAACGTTATGTAGCATTGCCATACAACGTATAACGTTATGTAGCATTACCATATAACGTATAACGTTATGTAGCATTACCATATAACGTATAACGTTATGTAGCATTACCATATTACGTATAACGTTATGTAGCATTACCATATAATGTATAACGTTATGTAGCATTACCATATAACGTATAACGTTATGTAGCATTACCATATAACGTATAACTTTATGTAGCATTACCATATAACGTATAACGTTATGTAGCATTACCATATAACGTATAACGTTATGTAGCATTACCATATAATGTAAAACGTTATGTAGCATTACCATATACCGTATAACGTTGTATACTGTTACCATATAACGTATAACGTTATGTAGCATTACCATATAATGTATAACGTTATGTAGCATTACCTTATAACGTATAACGTTATGTAGCATTACCATATAACGTATAACGTTATGTAGCATTACCATATAACGTATAACGTTATGTAGCATTACCATATAACGTGTAACGTTATTTACTATAACCTTCTAACGTATAACGTTGTATAATGTTACCATACAACGTATAACGTTATGTAGCATTACCATATAATGTATAACGTTATGTAGCATTACCATATAACGTATAACGTTATGTAGCGTTACCATATAACGTATAACGTTATGTAGCATTACTATATAACGTATAACGTTGTTTACTATTACCTTATAACGTATAACGTTGTATACTGTTACCACATAACGTATAACGTTATGTAGCATTACCATATAATGTATAACGTTATGTAGCATTACCTTATAACGTATAACGTTATGTAGCATTACCATATAACGTATAACATTATGTAGCATTACCATATAACGTATAACGTTATGTAGCATTACCATATAACGTATAACGTTATGTAGCATTACCATATAACGTATAGCGTTATGTATCATTACCATATAACGTATAACGTTATGTATCATTACCTTATAACGTATAACGTTATGTAGCATTACCATATAACGTATAACATTATGTAGCATTACCATATAACTCATAACGTTATGTAGCATTACCATATAACGTATAAAGTTATTTACTATTACCTTATAACGTATAACGTTGTATACTGTTACCATATAACGTATAACGTTATGTAGCATTACCATATAATGTATAACGTTATGTAGCATTACCATACAACGTATAACGTTATGTAGCATTACCATATAACGTATAACGTTATGTAGCATTACCATATAACGTATAGCGTTATGTATCATTACCTTATAACGTATAACGTTATGTAGCATTACCATATAACGTATAACATTATGTAGCATTACCATATAACTCATAACGTTATGTAGCATTACCATATAACGTATAAAGTTATTTACTATTACCTTATAACGTATAACGTTGTATACTGTTACCATATAACGTATATCGTTATGTAGCATTACCATATAACGTATAACGTTATGTAGCATTACCATATAACGTATAGCGTTATGTATCATTACCTTATAACGTATAACGTTATGTAGCATTACCATATAACGTATAACATTATGTAGCATTACCATATAACTCATAACGTTATGTAGCATTACCATATAACGTATAAAGTTATTTACTATTACCTTATAACGTATAACGTTGTATACTGTTACCATATAACGTATAACGTTATGTAGCATTACCATATAATGTATAACGTTATGTAGCATTACCATACAACGTATAACGTTATGTAGCATTACCATATAACGTATAACGTTATGTAGCATTACCATATAACGTATAGCGTTATGTATCATTACCTTATAACGTACAACGTTATGTAGCATTACCATATAACGTATAACGTTATGTAGCATTACCATGTAACGTATAACGTTATTTACTATTACCTTATAACGTATAGCGTTGTATACTGTTACCATATAACGTATAACGTTATGTAGCATTACCATATAATGTATAACGCTATGTAGCATTACCTTATAACGTATAACGTTATGTAGCATTACCATATAACGTATAACGTTATATACTGTTACCATATAACGTATAACGTTATGTAGCACTACCATATAACGTATAACGTTATGTATCATTACCATATAATGTATAACGTTATGTAGCATTGCCATACAACGTATAACGTTATGTAGCATTACCATATAACGTATAACGTTATGTAGCATTACCATATAACGTATAACGTTATGTAGCATTACCATATAATGTATAACGTTATGTAGCATTACCATATAATGTATAACGTTATGTAGCATTACCATATAACGTATAACGTTATGTAGCATTACCATATAACGTATAACGTTATGTAGCATTACCATATAACGTATAACGTTATATACTGTTACCACATAACGTATAACGTTATGTATCATTACCTTATAACGTATAACGTTATGTAGCATTACCATATAACGTATAACGTTATGTAGCATTACCATATAACGTGTAACGTTATTTACTATTACCATATAACGTATAACGTTGTATACTGTTACCATATAACGTATAACGTTATGTAGCATTACCATATAATGTATTACGTTATGTAGCATTACCTTATAACGTATAACGTTATGTAGCATTACCATATAACGTATAACGTTATGTAGCATTACCGTATAACGTATAAAGTTATTTACTATTACCTTATGACGTATAACGTTGTATACTGTTACCATATAACGTATAACGTTATGTAGCATTACCATATAATGTATAACGTTATGTAGCATCACCATACAACGTATAACGTTATGTAGCATTACCATATAACGTATAACGTTATGTAGCATTACCATATAACGTATAACGTTATGTAGCATTATCATATAACGTATAACGTTATGTAGCATTACCATATAACGTGTAACGTTATTTACTATTACCGTATAACGTATAACGTTGTATACTGTTACCATATAACGTATAACGTTATGTAGCATTACCATATAATGTATAACGTTATGTAGCATTACCATATAACGTATAACGTTATGTAGCAATACCATATAACGTATAACGTTATGTAGCATTACCATATAACGTATAACGTTATGTAGCATTACCATATAACGTATAACGTTATGTAGCATTACCATGTAATGTATAACGTTATGTAGCATTACCATATACCGTATAACGTTGTATACTGTTACCATATAACGTATAACGTTATGTAGCATTACCATATAATGTATAACGTTATGTAGCATTACCTTATAACGTATAACGTTATGTAGCATTACCATATAACGTATAACGTTATGTAGCATTCCCATATAACGTATAACGTTATATACTGTTACCATATAACGTATAACGTTATTTACTATTACCTTCTAACGTATAACGTTGTATAATGTTACCATATAACGTATAACGTTATGTAGCATTACCATATAATGTATAACGTTATGTAGCATTACCATATAACGTATAACGTTATGTAGCATTACCATATAACGTATAACGTTATGTAGCATTACCATATAACGTATAACGTTATGTAGCATTAACATATAACGTTTAACGTTATATACTGTTACCATATAACGTATAACGTTATGTAGCACTACCATATAACGTATAACGTTATGTATCATTACCTTATAACGTATAACGTTATGTAGCATTACCATATAATGTATAACGTTATGTAGCATTACCTTATAACGTATAACGTTATGTAGCATTACCATATAATGTATAACGTTATGTAGCATTACCTTATAACGTATAACGTTATGTAGCATTACCATATAACGTATAACGTTATATACTGTTACCATATAACGTATAACGTTATGTATCATTACCTTATAACGTATAACGCTATGTAGCATTACCATATAACGTATAACGTTATGTAGCATTACCATATAACGTATAACGTTATTTACTATTACCTTGTAACGTATAACGTTGTATACTGTTACCATATAACGTATAACGTTATGTAGCATTACCATATAATGTATTACGTTATGTAGCATTACCTTATAACGTATAACGTTATGTAGCATTACCATATAACGTATAACGTTATGTAGCATTACCATATAACGTATAAAGTTATTTACTATTACCTTATGACGTATAACGTTGTATACTGTTACCATATAACGTATAACATTATGTAGCATTACCATATAATGTATAACGTTATGTAGCATTACCATACAACGTATAACGTTATGTAGCATTACCATATAACGTATAACGTTATGTAGCATTACCATATAACGTGTAACGTTATTTACTATTACCGTATAACGTATAACGTTGTATACTGTTACCATATAACGTATAACGTTATGTAGCATTACCATATAATGTATAACGTTATGTAGCATTACCATATAACGTATAACGTTATGTAGCATTACCATATAACGTATAACGTTATGTAGCATTACCATATAACGTATAACGTTATGTAGCATTACCATATAACGTATAACGTTATGTAGCATTACCATATAATGTATAACGTTATGTAGCATTACCATATACCGTATAACGTTGTATACTGTTACCATATAACGTATAACGTTATGTAGCATTACCATATAACGTATAACGTTATGTAGCATTACCTTATAACGTATAACGTTATGTAGCATTACCATATAACGTATAACGTTATGTAGCATTACCATATAACGTGTAACGTTATTTACGATTCCCTTCTAACGTATAACGTTGTATAATGTTACCATATAACGTATAACGTTATGTAGCATTACCATATAATGTATAACGTTATGTAGCATTACCATATAACGTATAACGTTATGTAGCATTACCATATAACGTATAACGTTATGTAGCATTACCATATAACGTATAACGTTATGTAGCATTAACATATAACGTTTAACGTTATATACTGTTACCATATAACGTATAACGTTATGTAGCACTACCATATAACGTATAACGTTATGTATCACTACCTTATAACGTATAACGTTATGTAGCATTACCATATAATGTATAACGTTATGTAGCATTACCTTATAACGTATAACGTTATGTAGCATTACCATATAACGTATAACGTTATGTAGCATTACCATATAACGTATAACGTTATGTAGCATTACCATATAACGTATAACGTTATGTAGCATTACCATATAACGTATAACGTTATGTAGCATTACCATATAACGTATAACGTTATGTAGCATTACCATATAACGTGTAACGTTATTTACGATTACCTTCTAACGTATAACGTAGTATAATGTTACCATATAACGTATAACGTTATGTAGCATTACCATATAATGTATAACGTTATGTAGCATTACCATATAACGTATAACGTTATGTAGCATTACCATATAACGTATAACGTTATGTAGCATTACCATATAACGTATAACGTTGTTTACTATTACCTTATAACGTATAACGTTGTATACTGTTACCACATAACGTATAACGTTATGTAGCATTACCATATAATGTATAACGTTATGTAGCATTACCATATAACGTCTAACGTTATGTAGCATTACCATATAACGTATAACGTTGTTTACTATTACCTTATAACGTATAACGTTGTATACTGTTACCACATAACGTATAACGTTATGTAGCATTACCATATAATGTATAACGTTATGTAGCATTACCTTATAACGTATAACGTTATGTAGCATTACCATATAACGTATAACGTTATATACTGTTACCATATAACGTATAACGTTATGTAGCACTACCATATAACGTATAACGATATGTATCATTACCTTATAACGTACAACGTTATGTAGCATTACCATATAACGTATAACGTTATGTAGCATTACCATATAACGTATAACGTTATTTACTATTACCTTATAACGTATAACGTTGTATACTGTTACCATATAACGTATAACGTTATGTAGCATTACCATATAACGTATAACGTTATATACTGTTACCATATAACGTATAACGTTACGTATCATTACCTTATAACGTATAACGCTATGTAGCATTACCATATAACGTATAACGTTATGTAGCATTACCATATAACGTATAACGTTATTTACTATTACCTTATAACGTATAACGTTGTATACTGTTACCATATAACGTATAACGTTATGTAGCATTACCATATAATGTATTACGTTATGTAGCATTACCTTATAACGTATAACGTTATGTAGCATTACCATATAACGTATAACGTTATGTAGCATTACCATATAACGTATAAAGTTATTTACAATTACCTTATGACGTATAACGTTGTATACTGTTACCATATAACGTATAACGTTATGTAGCATTACCATATAATGTATAACGTTATGTAGCATTACCATACAACGTATAACGTTATATAGCATTACCATATAACGTATAACGTTATGTAGCATTACCATATAACGTGTAACGTTATTTACTATTACCGTATAACGTATAACGTTGTATACTGTTACCATATAACGTATAACGTTATGGAGCATTACCATATAATGTATAACGTTATGTAGCATTACCATATAACGTATAACGTTATGTAGCATTACCATATAACGTATAACGTTATGTAGCATTACCATATAACGTATAACGTTATGTAGCATTACCATGTAACGTATAACGTTATGTAGCATTACCATATAATGTATAACGTTATGTAGCATTACCATATACCGTATAATGTTGTATACTGTTACCATATAACGTATAACGTTATGTAGCATTACCATATAATGTATAACGTTATGGAGCATTACCTTATAACGTATAACGTTATGTAGCATTACCATATAACGTTTAACGTTATGTAGCATTACCATATAACGTATAACGTTATGTAGCATTACCATATAACGTATAACGTTATGTAGCATTACCATATAACGTATAACGTTATGTAGCATTACCATATAACGTATAACGTTATGTAGCATTACCATATAACGTGTAACGTTATTTACGATTACCTTCTAACGTATAACGTTGTATAATGTTACCATATAACGTATAACGTTATGTAGCATTACCATATAATGCATAACGTTATGTAGCATTACCATATAACGTATAACGTTATGTAGCATTACCATATAACGTATAACGTTATGTAGCATTACCATATAACGTATAACGTTATGTAGCATTAACATATAACGTTTAACGTTATATACTGTTACCATATAACGTATAACGTTATGTAGCACTACCATATAACGTATAACGTTATGTATCACTACCTTATAACGTATAACGTTATGTAGCATTACCATATAATGTATAACGTTATGTAGCATTACCTTATAACGTATAACGTTATGTAGCATTACCATATAACGTATAACGTTATATACTGTTACCATATAACGTATAACGTTATGTAGCACTACCATATAACGTATAACGTTATGTATCATTACCTTATAACGTATAACGTTATGTAGCATTACCATATAACGTATAACGTTATGTAGCATTACCATATAACGTATAACGTTATTTACTATTACCTTATAACGTATAACGTTGTATACTGTTACCATATAACGTATATCGTTATGTAGCATTACCATATAACGTATAACGTTATGTAGCATTACCATATAACGTATAGCGTTATGTATCATTACCTTATAACGTATAACGTTATGTAGCATTACCATATAACGTATAACATTATGTAGCATTACCATATAACTCATAACGTTATGTAGCATTACCATATAACGATTAAAGTTATTTACTATTACCTTATAACGTATAACGTTGTATACTGTTACCATATAACGTATAACGTTATGTAGCATTACCATATAATGTATAACGTTATGTAGCATTACCATATAACGTATAACGTTATGTAGCATTACCATGTAACGTATAACGTTATTTACTATTACCTTATAACGTATAGTGTTGTATACTGTTACCATATAACGTATAACGTTATGTAGCATTACCATATAATGTATAACGCTATGTAGCATTACCTTATAACGTATAACGTTATGTAGCATTACCATATAACGTATAACGTTATATACTGTTACCATATAACGTATAACGTTATGTAGCACTACCATATAACGTATAACGTTATGTATCATTACCATATAATGTATAACGTTATGTAGCATTGCCATACAACGTATAACGTTATGTAGCATTACCATATAACGTATAACGTTATGTAGCATTACCATATAACGTATAACGTTATGTAGCATTACCATATAACGTATAACGTTATGTAGCATTACCATATAATGTATAACGTTATGTAGCATTACCATATAACGTATAACGTTATGTAGCATTACCATATAACGTATAACTTTATGTAGCATTACCATATAACGTATAACGTTATGTAGCATTACCATATAACGTATAACGTTATGTAGCATTACCATATAATGTAAAACGTTATGTAGCATTACCATATACCGTATAACGTTGTATACTGTTACCATATAACGTATAACGTTATGTAGCATTACCATATAATGTATAACGTTATGTAGCATTACCTTATAACGTATAACGTTATGTAGCATTACCATATAACGTATAACGTTATGTAGCATTCCCATATAACGTATAACGTTATATACTGTTACCATATAACGTATAACGTTATGTAGCATTACCATATAACGTATAACGTTATGTAGCATTACCATATAACGTATAACGTTATGTAGCATTACCATATAACGTATAACGTTATGTAGCATTACCATATAACGTATAACGTTATGTAGCATTACCATATAACGTATAACGTTATGTAGCATTACCATATAACGTGTAACGTTATTTACTATAACCTTCTAACGTATAACGTTGTATAATGTTACCATACAACGTATAACGTTATATACTGTCACCATATAACGTATAACGTTATGTAGCACTACCATATAACGTATAACGTTATGTAGCATTACCATATAATGTATAACGTTATGTAGCATTACCATATAACGTATAACGTTATGTATCATTACCTTATAACGTATAACGTTATGTAGCATTACCATATAACGTATAACATTATGTAGCATTACCATATAACTCATAACGTTATGTAGCATTACCATATAACGTATAAAGTTATTTACTATTACCTTATAACGTATAACGTTGTATACTGTTACCATATAACGTATAACGTTATGTAGCATTACCATATAATGTATAACGTTATGTAGCATTACCATACAACGTATAACGTTTTGTAGCATTACCATATAACGTATAACGTTATGTAGCATTACCATATAACGTATAGCGTTATGTATCATTACCTTATAACGTATAACGTTATGTAGCATTACCATATAACGTATAACATTGTGTAGCATTACCATATAACTCATAACGTTATGTAGCATTACCATATAACGTATAAAGTTATTTACTATTACCTTATAACGTATAACGTTGTATACTGTTACCATATAACGTATATCGTTATGTAGCATTACCATATAACGTATAACGTTATGTAGCATTACCATATAACGTATAGCGTTATGTATCATTACCTTATAACGTATAACGTTATGTAGCATTACCATATAACGTATAACATTATGTAGCATTACCATATAACTCATAACGTTATGTAGCATTACCATATAACGTATAACGTTATATACTGTTACCATATAACGTATAACGTTATGTAGCATTACCATATAACGTATAACGTTATGTAGCATTACCATATAATGTATAACGTTATGTAGCATTACCATACAACGTATAACGTTATGTAGCATTACCATATAACGTATAACGTTATGTAGCATTACCATATAACGTATAGCGTTATGTATCATTACCTTATAACGTACAACGTTATGTAGCATTACCATATAACGTATAACGTTATGTAGCATTACCATGTAACGTATAACGTTATTTACTATTACCTTATAACGTATAGCGTTGTATACTGTTACCATATAACGTATAACGTTATGTAGCATTACCATATAATGTATAACGCTATGTAGCATTACCTTATAACGTATAACGTTATGTAGCATTACCATATAACGTATAACGTTATATACTGTTACCATATAACGTATAACGTTATGTAGCACTACCATATAACGTATAACGTTATGTATCATTACCATATAATGTATAACGTTATGTAGCATTGCCATACAACGTATAACGTTATGTAGCATTACCATATAACGTATAACGTTATGTAGCATTACCATATAACGTATAACGTTATGTAGCATTACCATATAACGTATAACGTTATGTAGCATTACCATATAATGTATAACGTTATGTAGCATTACCATATAACGTATAACGTTATGTAGCATTACCATATAACGTATAACTTTATGTAGCATTACCATATAACGTATAACGTTATGTAGCATTACCATATAACGTATAACGTTATGTAGCATTACCATATAATGTAAAACGTTATGTAGCATTACCATATACCGTATAACGTTGTATACTGTTACCATATAACGTATAACGTTATGTAGCATTACCATATAATGTATAACGTTATGTAGCATTACCTTATAACGTATAACGTTATGTAGCATTACCATATAACGTATAACGTTATGTAGCATTCCCATATAACGTATAACGTTATATACTGTTACCATATAACGTATAACGTTATGTAGCATTACCATATAACGTATAACGTTATGTAGCATTACCATATAACGTATAACGTTATGTAGCATTACCATATAACGTATAACGTTATGTAGCATTACCATATAACGTATAACGTTATGTAGCATTACCATATAACGTATAACGTTATGTAGCATTACCATATAACGTGTAACGTTATTTACTATAACCTTCTAACGTATAACGTTGTGTAATGTTACCATACAACGTACAACGTTATGTAGCATTACCATATAACGTATAACGTTATATACTGTTACCATATAACGTATAACGTTATGTAGCACTACCATATAACGTATAACGTTATGTAGCATTACCATATAACGTATCACGTTATGTAGCATTACCATATAACGTATAACGTTATTTACTATTACCTTATAAAGTATAACGTTGTATACTGTTACCATATAACATATAACGTTATGTAGCATTACCATATAATGCATTACGTTATGTAGCATTATCTTATAACGTATAACGTTATGTAGCATTACCATATAACGTATAACGTTATGTAGCATTACCATATAACGTATAAAGTTATTTACTATTACCTTATAACGTATAACGTTGTATAATGTTACCATATAACGTATAACGTTATGTATCATTACCTTATAACGTATAACGCTATGTAGCATTACCATATAACGTATAACGTTATGTAGCATTACCATATAACGTATAACGTTATTTACTATTACCTTATAACGTATAACGTTGTATACTGTTACCATATAACGTATAACGTTATGTAGCATTAGCATATAACGTATAACGTTATGTAGCATTACCATATAATGTATAACGTTATTTACTATTACCTTATAACGTATAACGTTGTATACTGTTACCATATAACGTATAACGTTATGTAGCACTACCATATAACGTATAACGTTATGTATCATTACCTTATAACGTATAACGTTATGTAGCATTACCATATAACGTATAACGTTATGTAGCATTACCATATAACGTATAACGTTGTTTACTATTACCTTATAACGTATAACGTTGTATACTGTTACCACATAACGTATAACGTTATGTAGCATTACCATATAATGTATAACGTTATGTAGCATTACCTTATAACGTATAACGTTATGTAGCATTACCATATAACGTATAACGTTATATACTGTTACCATATAACGTATAACGTTATGTAGCACTACCATATAACGTATAACGATATGTATCATTACCTTATAACGTATAACGTTATGTAGCATTACCATATAACGTATAACGTTATGTAGCATTACCATATAACGTATAACGTTATTTACTATTACCTTATAACGTATAACGTTGTATACTGTTACCATATAACGTATAACGTTATGTAGCATTACCATATAACGTATAACGTTATATACTGTTACCATATAACGTATAACGTTATGTATCATTACCTTATAACGTATAACGCTATGTAGCATTACCATATAACGTATAACGTTATGTAGCATTACCATATAACGTATAACGTTATTTACTACTACCTTATAACGTATAACGTTGTATACTGTTACCATATAACGTATAACGTTATGTAGCATTACCATATAATGTATTACGTTATGTAGCATTGCCTTATAACGTATAACGTTATGTAGCATTACCATATAACGTATAACGTTATGTAGCATTACCATATAACGTATAAAGTTATTTACTATTACCTTATGACGTATAACGTTGTATACTGTTACCATATAACGTATAACGTTATGTAGCATTACCATATAATGTATAACGTTATGTAGCATTACCATACAACGTATAACGTTATGTAGCATTACCATATAACGTATAACGTTATGTAGCATTACCATATAACGTGTAACGTTATTTACTATTACCGTATAACGTATAACGTTGTATACTGTTACCATATAACGTATAACGTTATGTAGCATTACCATATAATGTATAACGTTATGTAGCATTACCATATAACGTATAACGTTATGTAGCATTACCATATAACGTATAACGTTATGTAGCATTACCATATAACGTATAACGTTATGTAGCATTACCATATAACGTATAACGTTATGTAGCATTATCATATAATGTATAACGTTATGTAGCATTACCATATACCGTATAACGTTGTATACTGTTACCATATAACGTATAACGTTATGTAGCATTACCATATAACGTATAACGTTATGTAGCATTACCTTATAACGTATAACGTTATGTAGCATTAGCATATAACGTATAACGTTATGTAGCATTACCATATAACGTGTAACGTTATTTACGATTACCTTCTAACGTATAACGTTGTATAATGTTACCATATAACGTATAACGTTATGTAGCATTACCATATAATGTATAACGTTATGTAGCATTACCTTATAACGTATAACGTTATGTAGCATTACCATATAACGTATAACGTTATGTAGCATTACCATATAACGTATAACGTTATGTAGCATTACCATATAACGTATAACGTTATGTAGCATTACCATATAACGTATAACGTTATGTAGCATTACCATATAACGTATAACGTTATGTAGCATTACCATATAACGTGTAACGTTATTTACGATTACCTTCTAACGTATAACGTTGTATAATGTTACCATATAACGTATAACGTTATGTAGCATTACCATATAATGTATAACGTTATGTAGCATTACCATATAACGTATAACGTTATGTAGCATTACCATATAACGTATAACGTTATGTAGCATTACCATATAACGTATAACGTTGTTTACTATTACCTTATAACGTATAACGTTGTATACTGTTACCACATAACGTATAACGTTATGTAGCATTACCATATAATGTATAACGTTATGTAGCATTACCATATAACGTATAACGTTATGTAGCATTACCATATAACGTATAACGTTGTTTACTATTACCTTATAACGTATAACGTTGTATACTGTTACCACATAACGTATAACGTTATGTAGCATTACCATATAATGTATAACGTTATGTAGCATTACCTTATAACGTATAACGTTATGTAGCATTACCATATAACGTATAACGTTATATACTGTTACCATATAACGTATAACGTTATGTAGCACTACCATATAACGTATAACGATATGTATCATTACCTTATAACGTATAACGTTATGTAGCATTACCATATAACGTATAACGTTATGTAGCATTACCATATAACGTATAACGTTATTTACTATTACCTTATAACGTATAACGTTGTATACTGTTACCATATAACGTATAACGTTATGTAGCATTACCATATAACGTATAACGTTATATACTGTTACCATATAACGTATAACGTTATGTATCATTACCTTATAACGTATAACGCTATGTAGCATTACCATATAACGTATAACGTTATGTAGCATTACCATATAACGTATAACGTTATTTACTATTACCTTATAACGTATAACGTTGTATACTGTTACCATATAACGTATAACGTTATGTAGCATTACCATATAATGTATTACGTTATGTAGCATTACCTTATAACGTATAACGTTATGTAGCATTACCATATAACGTATGACGTTATGTAGCATTACCATATAACGTATAAAGTTATTTACTATTACCTTATGACGTATAACGTTGTATACTGTTACCATATAACGTATAACGTTATGTAGCATTACCATATAATGTATAACGTTATGTAGCATTACCATACAACGTATAACGTTATGTAGCATTACCATATAACGTATAACGTTATGTAGCATTACCATATAACGTGTAACGTTATTTACTATTACCGTATAACGTATAACGTTGTATACTGTTACCATATAACGTATAACGTTATGGAGCATTACCATATAATGTATAACGTTATGTAGCATTACCATATAACGTATAACGTTATGTAGCATTACCATATAACGTATAACGTTATGTAGCATTACCATATAACGTATAACGTTATGTAGCATTACCATATAACGTATAACGTTATGTAGCATTACCATATAATGTATAACGTTATGTAGCATTACCATATACCGTATAACGTTGTATACTGTTACCATATAACGTATAACGTTATGTAGCATTACCATATAATGTATAACGTTATGGAGCATTACCTTATAACGTATAACGTTATGTAGCATTACCATATAACGTATAACGTTATGTAGCATTCCCATATAACGTATAACGTTATATACTGTTACCATATAACGTATAACGTTATGTAGCATTACCATATAACGTATAACGTTATGTAGCATTACCATATAACGTATAACGTTATGTAGCATTACCATATAACGTATAACGTTATGTAGCATTACCATATAACGTATAACGTTATGTAGCATTACCATATAACGTATAACGTTATGTAGCATTACCATATAACGTGTAACGTTATTTACGATTACCTTCTAACGTATAACGTTGTATAATGTTACCATATAACGTATAACGTTATGTAGCATTACCATATAATGCATAACGTTATGTAGCATTACCATATAACGTATAACGTTATGTAGCATTACCATATAACGTATAACGTTATGTAGCATTACCATATAACGTATAACGTTATGTAGCATTAACATATAACGTTTAACGTTATATACTGTTACCATATAACGTATAACGTTATGTAGCACTACCATATAACGTATAACGTTATGTATCACTACCTTATAACGTATAACGTTATGTAGCATTACCATATAATGTATAACGTTATGTAGCATTACCTTATAACGTATAACGTTATGTATCATTACCTTATAACGTATAACGTTATGTAGCATTACCATATAACGTATAACGTTATGTAGCATTACCATATAACGTATAACGTTATTTACTATTACCTTATAACGTATAACGTTGTATACTGTTACCATATAACGTATATCGTTATGTAGCATTACCATATAACGTATAACGTTATGTAGCATTACCATATAACGTATAGCGTTATGTATCATTACCTTATAACGTATAACGTTATGTAGCATTACCATATAACGTATAACATTATGTAGCATTACCATATAACTCATAACGTTATGTAGCATTACCATATAACGTATAAAGTTATTTACTATTACCTTATAACGTATAACGTTGTATACTGTTACCATATAACGTATAACGTTATGTAGCATTACCATATAATGTATAACGTTATGTAGCATTACCATACAACGTATAACGTTATGTAGCATTACCATATAACGTATAACGTTATGTAGCATTACCATATAACGTATAGCGTTATGTATCATTACCTTATAACGTACAACGTTATGTAGCATTACCATATAACGTATAACGTTATGTAGCATTACCATGTAACGTATAACGTTATTTACTATTACCTTATAACGTATAGCGTTGTATACTGTTACCATATAACGTATAACGTTATGTAGCATTACCATATAATGTATAACGCTATGTAGCATTACCTTATAACGTATAACGTTATGTAGCATTACCATATAACGTATAACGTTATATACTGTTACCATATAACGTATAACGTTATGTAGCACTACCATATAACGTATAACGTTATGTATCATTACCATATAATGTATAACGTTATGTAGCATTGCCATACAACGTATAACGTTATGTAGCATTACCATATAACGTATAACGTTATGTAGCATTACCATATAACGTATAACGTTATGTAGCATTACCATATAACGTATAACGTTATGTAGCATTACCATATAATGTATAACGTTATGTAGCATTACCATATAACGTATAACGTTATGTAGCATTACCATATAACGTATAACTTTATGTAGCATTACCATATAACGTATAACGTTATGTAGCATTACCATATAACGTATAACGTTATGTAGCATTACCATATAATGTAAAACGTTATGTAGCATTACCATATACCGTATAACGTTGTATACTGTTACCATATAACGTATAACGTTATGTAGCATTACCATATAATGTATAACGTTATGTAGCATTACCTTATAACGTATAACGTTATGTAGCATTACCATATAACGTATAACGTTATGTAGCATTCCCATATAACGTATAACGTTATATACTGTTACCATATAACGTATAACGTTATGTAGCATTACCATATAACGTATAACGTTATGTAGCATTACCATATAACGTATAACGTTATGTAGCATTACCATATAACGTATAACGTTATGTAGCATTACCATATAACGTATAACGTTATGTAGCATTACCATATAACGTATAACGTTATGTAGCATTACCATATAACGTGTAACGTTATTTACTATAACCTTCTAACGTATAACGTTGTATAATGTTACCATACAACGTATAACGTTATGTAGCATTACCATATAATGTATAACGTTATGTAGCATTACCATATAACGTATAACGTTATGTAGCATTACCATATAACGTATAACGTTATGTAGCATTACCTTATAACGTATAACGTTGTATACTGTTACCATATAACGTATAACGTTATGTAGCATTACCATATAACGTATAACGTTATGTAGCATTACCATATAACGTATAACGTAGTATACTGTTACCATATAACGTATAACGTTATGTAGCATTACCATATAATGTATAACGTTATGTAGCATTACCATACAACGTATAACGTTATGTAGCATTACCATATAACGTATAACGTTATGTAGCATTACCATATAACGTATAGCGTTATGTATCATTACCTTACAACGTATAACGTTATGTAGCATTACCATATAACGTATAACGTTATGTAGCATTACCATATAACGTATAACGTTATGTAGCATTACCATATAACGTATAACGTTATGTAACATTACCATATAACATATAACGTTATGTAGCATTACCATATAACGTGTAACGTTATTTACTATTACCTTATAACGTATAACGTTGTATACTGTTACCATATAACGTATAACGTTATGTAGCATTACCATATAATGTATAACGTTATGTAGCATTACCATATAACGCATAACGTTATGTAGCATTACCATATAACGTATAACGTTATGTACTATTACCTTATAACGTATAACGTTGTATACTGTTACCATATAACGTATAACGTTATGCAGCATTACCATATAATATATAACGTTATGTAGCATTACCATATAACGTATAACGTTATGTAGCATTACCATATAACGTATAACGTTATGTAGAATTACCATATAACGTATAACGTTATGTAGCATTACCATATAACGTATAACGTTATGTAGCATTACCATATAACGTATAACGTTATGTAGCATTACCATATAACGTATAACGTTATGTCGCATTACCATATAACGTGTAACGTTATTTACTATTACCGTATAACGTATAACGTTGTATACTGTTACAATATAACGTATAACGTTATGTAGCATTACCATATAATGTATAACGTTATGTAGCATTACCATATAATGTATAACGTTATGTAGCATTACCATATAACGTATAACGTTATGTAGCATTACCATATAACGTATAACGTTATGTAGCATTACCATATAACATATAACGTTATGTAGCATTACCATATAATGTATAACGTTATGTAGCATTACCATATACCGTATAGCGTTGTATACTGTTACCATATAACGTATAACGTTATGTAGCATTACCATATAACGTATAACGTTATGTAGCATTACCATATAACGTATAACGTTATGTAGCATTACCATATAATGTATAACGTTATGTAGCATTACCATATAACGTATAACGTTATGTAGCATTACCATATAACGTATAACTTTATGTAGCATTACCATATAACGTATAACGTTATGTAGCATTACCATATAACGTATAACGTTATGTAGCATTACCATATAATGTAAAACGTTATGTAGCATTACCATATACCGTATAACGTTGTATACTGTTACCATATTACGTATAACGTTATGTAGCATTACCATATAATGTATAACGTTATGTAGCATTACCTTATAACGTATAACGTTATGTAGCATTACCATATAACGTATAACGTTATGTAGCATTCCCATATAACGTATAACGTTATATACTGTTACCATATAACGTATAACGTTATGTAGCATTACCATATAACGTATAACGTTATGTAGCATTACCATATAACGTATAACGTTATGTAGCATTACCATATAACGTATAACGTTATGTAGCATTAACATATAACGTTTAACGTTATATACTGTTACCATATAACGTATAACGTTATGTAGCACTACCATATAACGTATAACGTTATGTATCACTACCTTATAACGTATAACGTTATGTAGCATTACCATATAATGTATAACGTTATGTAGCATTACCTTATAACGTATAACGTTATGTAGCATTACCATATAACGTATAACGTTATATACTGTTACCATATAACGTATAACGTTATGTAGCACTACCATATAACGTATAACGTTATGTATCATTACCTTATAACGTATAACGTTATGTAGCATTACCATATAACGTATAACGTTATGTAGCATTACCATATAACGTATAACGTTATTTACTATTACCTTATAACGTATAACGTTGTATACTGTTACCATATAACGTATATCGTTATGTAGCATTACCATATAACGTATAACGTTATGTAGCATTACCATATAACGTATAGCGTTATGTATCATTACCTTATAACGTATAAAGTTATTTACTATTACCTTATAACGTATAACGTTGTATACTGTTACCATATAACGTATAACGTTATGTAGCATTACCATATAATGTATAACGTTATGTAGCATTACCATACAACGTATAACGTTATGTAGCATTACCATATAACGTATAACGTTATGTAGCATTACCATATAACGTATAGCGTTATGTATCATTACCTTATAACGTACAACGTTATGTAGCATTACCATATAACGTATAACGTTATGTAGCATTACCATGTAACGTATAACGTTATTTACTATTACCTTATAACGTATAGCGTTGTATACTGTTACCATATAACGTATAACGTTATGTAGCATTACCATATAATGTATAACGCTATGTAGCATTACCTTATAACGTATAACGTTATGTAGCATTACCATATAACGTATAACGTTATATACTGTTACCATATAACGTATAACGTTATGTAGCACTACCATATAACGTATAACGTTATGTATCATTACCATATAATGTATAACGTTATGTAGCATTGCCATACAACGTATAACGTTATGTAGCATTACCATATAACGTATAACGTTATGTAGCATTACCATATAACGTATAACGTTATGTAGCATTACCATATAACGTATAACGTTATGTAGCATTACCATATAATGTATAACGTTATGTAGCATTACCATATAACGTATAACGTTATGTAGCATTACCATATAACGTATAACTTTATGTAGCATTACCATATAACGTATAACGTTATGTAGCATTACCATATAACGTATAACGTTATGTAGCATTACCATATAATGTAAAACGTTATGTAGCATTACCATATACCGTATAACGTTGTATACTGTTACCATATAACGTATAACGTTATGTAGCATTACCATATAATGTATAACGTTATGTAGCATTACCTTATAACGTATAACGTTATGTAGCATTACCATATAACGTATAACGTTATGTAGCATTCCCATATAACGTATAACGTTATATACTGTTACCATATAACGTATAACGTTATGTAGCATTACCATATAACGTATAACGTTATGTAGCATTACCATATAACGTATAACGTTATGTAGCATTACCATATAACGTATAACGTGATGTAGCATTACCATATAACGTATAACGTTATATACTGTTACCATATAACGTATAACGTTATGTAGCATTACCTTTTAACGTATAACGTTGTATACTGTTACCATATAACGTATAACGTTATGTAGCATTACCATATAACGTATAACGTTATGTAGCATTACCATATAACGTATAACGTTATGTAGCATTACCATATAACGTATAACGTTATATACTGTTACCATATAACGTATAACGTTATGTAGCATTACCATATAACGTATAACGTTATGCAGCATTACCATATAACGTATACCGTTATGTAGCATTACCATATAACGTATAACGTTATGTAGCATTACCATATAACGTATAACGTGATGTAGCATTACCATATAACGTATAACGTTATGTAGCATTACTATATAACATATAACGTTGTATACTGTTACCATATAACGTATAGCGTTATGTAGCATTACCATATAATGTATAACGTTATGTAGCATTACCATATAACGTATAACGTTATGTATCATTACCTTATAACGTATAACGTAATGTAGCATTACCATATAACGTATAACGTTATGTAGCATTACCATGTAACGTAAAACGTTATTTACTATTACCGTATGACGTATAACGTTGTATACTGTTACCATATAACGTATAACGTTATGTAGCATTACCATATAATGTATAACGTTATGTAGCATTACCTTATAACGTATAACGTTATGTAGCATTATCATATAACGTATAACGTTATGTAGCATTACCATATAACGTATAACGTTATCTACTATTACCTTATAACGTATAACGTTGGTTACTGTTACCATATAACGTATAACGTTATGTAGCATTACCATATAAGGTATAACGTTATGTAGCATTACCATATAACGTATAACGTTATGTATCATTACCATATAACGTATAACGTTATGTAGCATTACCATATAACGTATATCGTTATGTAGCATTACCATATAACGTATAACGTTATGTAGCATTACCATATAACGTATAACGTTATGTATCATTACCTTATAACGTATAACGTTATGTAGCATTACCATATAACGTATAACGTTATCTGCTATTACCTTATAACGTATAACGTTGTATACTGTTACCATATAACGTATAACGTTATGGAGAATTACCATATAATGTATAACGTTATGTAGCATTACCATATAACGTATAACGTTATGTAGCATTACCATATAACGTATAACGTTATGTAGCATTACCATATAACGTACAACGTCATGTAGCATTACCATATAACGTATAACGTTATGTAGCATTACCATATAACGTATAACGTTATGTAGCAATACCATATAACGTATAACGTTATATACTGTTACCATATAACGTATAACGTTATGTAGCATTACCATATAACGTATAACGTTATGTAGCATTACCATATAACGTATAACGTTATCTGCTATTACCTTATAACGTATAACGTTGTATACTGTTACCATATAACGTATAACGTTATGTAGCATCACCTTATAACGTATAACGTTATGTAGCATTACCATATAACGTATAACGTTATGTAGCATTACCACATAACGTATAACGTTATGTAGCATAACCATATAACGTATAACGTTATGTAGCATTACCATATAACGTATAACGTTATGTAGCATTAGCATATAACGTGTAACGTTATTTACTATTACCGTATAACGTATATCGATGTATACTGTTACCATATAACGTATAACGTTATGTAGCATTACCATATAACGTATAACGTTATGTAGCATTACCTTTTAACGTATAACGTTGTATACTGTTACCATATAACGTATAACGTTATGTAGCATTACCATATAACGTATAACGTTATATACTGTTACCATATAACGTATAACGTTATGTAGCATTACCATATAACGTATAACGTTATGTAGCATTACCATATAACGTATACCGTTATGTAGCATTACCATATAACGTATAACGATATGTAGCATTACCATATAACGTATACCGTTATGTAGCATTACCATATAACGTATAACGTTATGTAGCATTACCATATAACGTATAACGTTATGTAGCATTACCATATAACGTATAACGTTATGTAGCATTACCATATAACGTATAACGTTATATACTGTTACCATATAACGTATAACGTTATGTAGCATTACTATATAACATATAACGTTGTATACTGTTACCATATAACGTATAGCGTTATGTAGCATTACCATATAATGTATAACGTTATGTAGCATTACCATATAACGTATAACGTTATGTATCATTACCTTATAACGTATAACGTAATGTAGCATTACCATATAACGTATAACGTTATGTAGCATTACCATGTAACGTATAACGTTATGTAGCATTACCATATAACATATAAGGTTATGTAGCATTACCATATAACGTATAACGTTATGTAGCATTACCATATAACGTATAACGTTATGTAGCATTACCATATAACATATAAGGTTATGTAGCATTACCATATAATGTATATCGTTATGTAGCATTACCATATACCGTATAGCGTTGTATACTGTTACCATATAACGTATAACGTTATGTAGCATTACCATATAATGTATAACGTTATGTAGCATTACC
This sequence comes from Bombus sonorus, assembly GCA_029958995.1. Lineage (NCBI taxonomy): Eukaryota > Metazoa > Arthropoda > Insecta > Hymenoptera > Apidae > Bombus > Bombus sonorus. Next base: position 15,978,781 of record JARWAU010000001.1, on the reverse strand, counting down.
TTATAACGTATAACGTTATATAGCATTACCATATAACGTATAACGTTATGCAGCATTCCCATATAACGTATAACGTTATATAATGTTACCATATAACGTATAACGTTATGTAGCATTACCATATAACGTATAACTTTATGTAGCATTACCATATAACGTATAACGTTATATACTGTTACCATATAACGTATAACGTTATGTAGCATTACTATATAACATATAACGTTGTATACTGTTACCATATAACGTATAGCGTTATGTAGCATTACCATATGATGTATAACGTTATGTGGCATTACCATATAACTTATAACGTTATGTATCATTACCTTATAACGTATAACGTAATGTAGCATTACCATATAATGTATAACGTTATGTAGCATTACCATATAACGTAAAACGTTATTTACTATTACCTTATAACGTATAACGTTGTATACTGTTACCATATAACGTATAACGTTATGTAGCACTACCATATAACGTATAACGTTTTGTATCATTACCTTATAACGTATAACGTTGTATACTGTTACCATATAACGTATAACGTTATGTAGCATTACCATATAACGTATAACGTTATGTAGCATTACCATATAACGTATAACGTCATGTAGCATTACCATATAACGTATAACGTTATGTAGCATTACCATATAACGTATAACGTTATGTAGCATTACCATATAACGTATAACGTTATGTAGCATTACCATATAACGTATAACGTTATGTAGCATTACCATATAACGTATAACGTTATGTAGCATTACCATATAACGTATAACGTTATGTCGCATTACCATATAACGTGTAACGTTATTTACTATTACCGTATAACGTATAACGTTGTATACTGTTACCATATAACGTATAACGTTATGTAGCATTACCTTATAACGTATAACGTTATGTAGCATTACCATATAACGTATAACGTTATATACTCTTACCATATAACGTATAACGTTATGTAGCACGACCATATAACGTATGACGTTACGTATCATTACCTTATAGCGTATAACGTTATGTAGCATTACCATATAACGTATAACGTTATGTAGCATTACCATATAACGTATAACGTTATCTACTATTACCTTATAACGTATAACGTTGGTTACTGTTACCATATAACGTATAACGTTATGTAGCATTACCATATAAGGTATAACGTTATGTAGCATTACCATATAACGTATAACGTTATGTATCATTACCATATAACGTATAACGTTATGTAGCATTACCATATAACGTATATCGTTATGTAGCATTACCATATAACGTATAACGTTATGTAGCATTACCATATAACGTATAACGTTATGTATCATTACCTTATAACGTATAACGTTATGTAGCAGTACCATATAACGTATAACGTTATCTACTATTACCTTATAACGTATAACGTTGTATACCGTTACCATATAACGTATAACGTTATGTAGAATTACCATATAATGTATAACGTTATGTAGCATTACCATATAACGTATAACGTTATGTAGCATTACCATATAACGTATAACGTTATGTAGCATTACCATATAACGTACAACGTTATGTAGCATGACCATATAACGTATAACGTTATGTAGCAATACCAAATAACGTATAACGTTATATACTGTTACCATATAACGTATAACGTTATGTAGCATTACCATATAACGTATAACGTTATGTAGCATTACCTTATAACGTATAACGTTATGTAGCATTACCATATAACGTATAACGTTATGTAGCATTACCACATAACGTATAACGTTATGTAGCATTACCATATAACGTATAACGTTATGTAGCATTACCATATAACGTATAACGTTATATACTGTTACCATATAACGTATAACGTTATGTAGCATTACCATATAACGTATAACGTTATGTAGCATTACCTTATAACGTATAACGTTATGTAGCATTACCATATAACGTATAACGTTATGTAGCATTACCACATAACGTATAACGTTATGTAGCATTACCATATAACGTATAACGTTATGTAGCATTACCATATAACGTAAAACGTTATTTACTATTTCCTTATAACGTATAACGTTGTATACTGTTACCATATAACGTATAACGTTATGTAGCACTACCATATAACGTATAACGTTATGTATCATTACCTTATAACGTATAACGTTGTATACTGTTACCATATAACGTATAACGTTATGTAGCATTACCATATAACGTATAACGTTATGCAGCATTACCATATAACGTATAACGTTATGTAGCATTACCATATAACGTATAACGTTATGTAGCATTACCATATTACGTATAACGTTATGTAGCATTACCATATAACGTATAACGTTATGTAGCATTACCATATAACGTATAACGTTATGTAGCATTACCATATAACGTATAACGTTATGTAGCATTACCATATAACGTATAACGTTATGTCGCATTACCATATAACGTGTAACGTTATTTACTATTAGCGTATAACGTATAACGTTGTATACTGTTACCATATAACGTATAACGTTATGTAGCATTACCTTATAACGTATAACGTTATGTAGCATTACCTTATAACGTATAACGTTGGTTACTGTTACCATATAACGTATAACGTTATGTAGCATTACCATATAAGGTATAACGTTATGTAGCATTACCATATAACGTATAACGTTATGTATCATTACCATATAACGTATAACGTTATGTAGCATTACCATATAACGTATATCGTTATGTAGCATTACCATATAACGTATAACGTTATGTAGCATTACCATATAACGTATAACGTTATGTATCATTACCTTATAACGTATAACGTTATGTAGCATTACCATATAACGTATAACGTTATCTACTATTACCTTATAACGTATAACGTTGTATACTGTTACCATATAACGTATAACGTTATGTAGAATTACCATATAATGTATAACGTTATGTAGCATTACCATATAACGTATAACGTTATGTAGCATTACCATATAACGTATAACGTTATGTAGCATTACCATATAACGTACAACGTTATGTAGCATTACCATATAACGTATAACGTTATGTAGCATTACCATATAACGTATAACGTTATGTAGCAATACCATATAACGTATAACGTTATATACTGTTACCATATAACGTATAACGTTATGTAGCATTACCATATAACGTATAACGTTATGTAGCATTACCTTATAACGTATAACGTTATGTAGCATTACCATATAACGTATAACGTTATGTAGCATTACCACATAACGTATAACGTTATGTAGCATTACCATATAACGTATAACGTTATGTAGCATTACCATATAACGTATAACGTTATATACTGTTACCATATAACGTATAACGTTATGTAGCATTACCATATAACGTATAACGTTATGTAGCATCACCTTATAACGTATAACGTTATGTAGCATTACCATATAACGTATAACGTTATGTAGCATTACCACATAACGTATAACGTTATGTAGCATAACCATATAACGTATAACGTTATGTAGCATTACCATATAACGTATAACGTTATGTAGCATTAGCATATAACGTGTAACGTTATTTACTATTACCGTATAACGTATATCGATGTATACTGTTACCATATAACGTATAACGTTATGTAGCATTACCATATAACGTATAACGTTATGTAGCATTACCTTTTAACGTATAACGTTGTATACTGTTACCATATAACGTATAACGTTATGTAGCATTACCATATAACGTATAACGTTATATACTGTTACCATATAACGTATAACGTTATGTAGCATTACCATATAACGCATAACGTTATGTAGCATTACCATATAACGTATACCGTTATGTAGCATTACCATATAACGTATAACGATATGTAGCATTACCATATAACGTATACCGTTATGTAGCATTACCATATAACGTATAACGTTATGTAGCATTACAATATAACGTATAACGTTATATACTGTTACCATATAACGTATAACGTTATGTAGCATTACCATATAACGTATAACGTTATGTAGCATTACCATATAACGTATAGCGTTATGTAGCATTACCATATAACGTATAACGTTATGTAGCATTACCATATAACGTGTAACGTTATTTGCTATTACCTTATAACGTATAACGTTGTATACTGTTACCATATAACGTATAACGTTATGTAGCATTACCATATAACGTATAACGTTATGTAGCATTACCATATAACGTATAACGTTATGTAGCATTACCATATAACGTATAACGTTATGTAGCATTACCATATAACGTATAACGTTATGTAGCATTACCTCATAACGTATAGCGTTATGTAGCATTACCATATAACGTATAACGTTATGTAGCATTACCACATAACGTATAACGTTATGTAGCATTACCATATAACGTATAACGTTATGTAGCATTACCATATAACTTATAACATTATGTAGCATTAGCATATATCGTGTAACGTTATTTACTATTACCTTATAACGTATAACGATGTATACTGTTACCATATAACGTATAACGTTATGTAGCATTACCATATAACGTATAACGTTATGTAGCATTACCATATAACGTATAACGTTATGTAGCATTACCATATAACGTATAACGTTATGTAGCATTACCATATAACGTATAACGTTATATACTGTTACCATATAACGTATAACGTTATGTAGCATTACCATATAACGTATAACGTTATGTAGCATTACCTTATAACGTATAACGTTATGTAGCATTACCATATAACGTATAACGTTATGTAGCATTACCACATAACGTATAACGTTATGTAGCATTACCATATAACGTATAACGTTATGTAGCATTACCATATAACGTAAAACGTTATTTACTATTTCCTTATAACGTATAACGTTGTATACTGTTACCATATAACGTATAACGTTATGTAGCACTACCATATAACGTATAACGTTATGTATCATTACCTTATAACGTATAACGTTGTATACTGTTACCATATAACGTATAACGTTATGTAGCATTACCATATAACGTATAACGTTATGCAGCATTACCATATAACGTATAACGTTATGTAGCATTACCATATAACGTATAACGTTATGTAGCATTACCATATTACGTATAACGTTATGTAGCATTACCATATAACGTATAACGTTATGTAGCATTACCATATAACGTATAACGTTATGTAGCATTACCATATAACGTATAACGTTATGTAGCATTACCATATAACGTATAACGTTATGTCGCATTACCATATAACGTGTAACGTTATTTACTATTAGCGTATAACGTATAACGTTGTATACTGTTACCATATAACGTATAACGTTATGTAGCATTACCTTATAACGTATAACGTTATGTAGCATTACCTTATAACGTATAACGTTGGTTACTGTTACCATATAACGTATAACGTTATGTAGCATTACCATATAAGGTATAACGTTATGTAGCATTACCATATAACGTATAACGTTATGTAGCATTACCATATAACGTATAACGTTATGCAGCATTACCATATAACGTATAACGTTATGTAGCATTACCATATAACGTATAACGTTATGTAGCATTACCATATTACGTATAACGTTATGTAGCATTACCATATAACGTATAACGTTATGTAGCATTACCATATAACGTATAACGTTATGTAGCATTACCATATAACGTATAACGTTATGTAGCATTACCATATAACGTATAACGTTATGTCGCATTACCATATAACGTGTAACGTTATTTACTATTAGCGTATAACGTATAACGTTGTATACTGTTACCATATAACGTATAACGTTATGTAGCATTACCTTATAACGTATAACGTTATGTAGCATTACCTTATAACGTATAACGTTGGTTACTGTTACCATATAACGTATAACGTTATGTAGCATTACCATATAAGGTATAACGTTATGTAGCATTACCATATAACGTATAACGTTATGTATCATTACCATATAACGTATAACGTTATGTAGCATTACCATATAACGTATATCGTTATGTAGCATTACCATATAACGTATAACGTTATGTAGCATTACCATATAACGTATAACGTTATGTATCATTACCTTATAACGTATAACGTTATGTAGCATTACCATATAACGTATAACGTTATCTACTATTACCTTATAACGTATAACGTTGTATACTGTTACCATATAACGTATAACGTTATGTAGAATTACCATATAATGTATAACGTTATGTAGCATTACCATATAACGTATAACGTTATGTAGCATTACCATATAACGTATAACGTTATGTAGCATTACCATATAACGTACAACGTTATGTAGCATTACCATATAACGTATAACGTTATGTAGCATTACCATATAACGTATAACGTTATGTAGCAATACCATATAACGTATAACGTTATATACTGTTACCATATAACGTATAACGTTATGTAGCATTACCATATAACGTATAACGTTATGTAGCATTACCTTATAACGTATAACGTTATGTAGCATTACCATATAACGTATAACGTTATGTAGCATTACCACATAACGTATAACGTTATGTAGCATTACCATATAACGTATAACGTTATGTAGCATTACCATATAACGTATAACGTTATATACTGTTACCATATAACGTATAACGTTATGTAGCATTACCATATAACGTATAACGTTATGTAGCATCACCTTATAACGTATAACGTTATGTAGCATTACCATATAACGTATAACGTTATGTAGCATTACCACATAACGTATAACGTTATGTAGCATAACCATATAACGTATAACGTTATGTAGCATTACCATATAACGTATAACGTTATGTAGCATTAGCATATAACGTGTAACGTTATTTACTATTACCGTATAACGTATATCGATGTATACTGTTACCATATAACGTATAACGTTATGTAGCATTACCATATAACGTATAACGTTATGTAGCATTACCTTTTAACGTATAACGTTGTATACTGTTACCATATAACGTATAACGTTATGTAGCATTACCATATAACGTATAACGTTATATACTGTTACCATATAACGTATAACGTTATGTAGCATTACCATATAACGTATAACGTTATGTAGCATTACCATATAACGTATACCGTTATGTAGCATTACCATATAACGTATAACGATATGTAGCATTACCATATAACGTATACCGTTACGTAGCATTACCATATAACGTATAACGTTATGTAGCATTACAATATAACGTATAACGTTATATACTGTTACCATATAACGTATAACGTTATGTAGCATTACCATATAACGTATAACGTTATGTAGCATTACCATATAACGTATAGCGTTATGTAGCATTACCATATAACGTATAACGTTATGTAGCATTACCATATAACGTGTAACGTTATTTGCTATTACCTTATAACGTATAACGTTGTATACTGTTACCATATAACGTATAACGTTATGTAGCATTACCATATAACGTATAACGTTATGTAGCATTACCATATAACGTATAACGTTATGTAGCATTACCATATAACGTATAACGTTATGTAGCATTACCATATTACGTATAACGTTATGTAGCATTACCTCATAACGTATAGCGTTATGTAGCATTACCATATAACGTATAACGTTATGTAGCATTACCACATAACGTATAACGTTATGTAGCATTACCATATAACGTATAACGTTATGTAGCATTACCATATAACTTATAACATTATGTAGCATTAGCATATATCGTGTAACGTTATTTACTATTACCTTATAACGTATAACGATGTATACTGTTACCATATAACGTATAACGTTATGTAGCATTACCATATAACGTATAACGTTATGTAGCATTACCATATAACGTATAACGTTATGTAGCATTACCATATAACGTATAACGTTATATACTGTTACCATATAACGTATAACGTTATGTAGCATTACCATATAACGTATAACGTTATGCAGCATTACCATATAACGTATACCGTTATGTAGCATTACCATATAACGTATAACGTTATGTAGCATTACCATATAACGTATATCGTTATGTAGCATTACCATATACCGTATAGCGTTGTATACTGTTACCATATAACGTATAACGTTATGTAGCATTACCATATAATGTATAACGTTATGTAGCATTACCTTATAACGTATAACGTTATATAGCATTACCATATAACGTATAACGTTATGCAGCATTCCCATATAACGTATAACGTTATATACTGTTACCATATAACGTATAACGTTATGTAGCATTACCATATAACGTATAACTTTATGTAGCATTACCATATAACGTATAACGTTATATACTGTTACCATATAACGTATAACGTTATGTAGCATTACTATATAACATATAACGTTGTATACTGTTACCATATAACGTATAGCGTTATGTAGCATTACCATATGATGTATAACGTTATGTGGCATTACCATATAACTTATAACGTTATGTATCATTACCTTATAACGTATAACGTAATGTAGCATTACCATATAACGTATAACGTTATGTAGCATTACCATATAACGTAAAACGTTATTTACTATTACCTTATAACGTATAACGTTGTATACTGCTACCATATAACGTATAACGTTATGTAGCACTACCATATAACGTATAACGTTATGTATCATTACCTTATAACGTATAACGTTGTATACTGTTACCATATAACGTATAACGTTATGTAGCATTACCATATAACGTATAACGTTATGTAGCATTACCATATAACGTATAACGTCATGTAGCATTACCATATAACGTATAACGTTATGTAGCATTACCATATAACGTATAACGTTATGTAGCATTACCATATAACGTATAACGTTATGTAGCATTACCATATAACGTATAACGTTATGTAGCATTACCATATAACGTATAACGTTATGTAGCATTACCATATAACGTATAACGTTATGTCGCATTACCATATAACGTGTAACGTTATTTACTATTACCGTATAACGTATAACGTTGTATACTGTTACCATATAACGTATAACGTTATGTAGCATTACCTTATAACGTATAACGTTATGTAGCATTACCATATAACGTATAACGTTATATACTCTTACCATATAACGTATAACGTTATGTAGCACTACCATATAACGTATGACGTTACGTATCATTACCTTATAGCGTATAACGTTATGTAGCATTACCATATAACGTATAACGTTATGTAGCATTACCATATAACGTATAACGTTATCTACTATTACCTTATAACGTATAACGTTGGTTACTGTTACCATATAACGTATAACGTTATGTAGCATTACCATATAAGGTATAACGTTATGTAGCATTACCATATAACGTATAACGTTATGTATCATTACCATATAACGTATAACGTTATGTAGCATTACCATATAACGTATATCGTTATGTAGCATTACCATATAACGTATAACGTTATGTAGCATTACCATATAACGTATAACGTTATGTATCATTACCTTATAACGTATAACGTTATGTAGCATTACCATATAACGTATAACGTTATCTACTATTACCTTATAACGTATAACGTTGTATACTGTTACCATATAACGTATAACGTTATGTAGAATTACCATATAATGTATAACGTTATGTAGCATTACCATATAACGTATAACGTTATGTAGCATTACCATATAACGTATAACGTTATGTAGCATTACCATATAACGTACAACGTTATGTAGCATTACCATATAACGTATAACGTTATGTAGCATTACCATATAACGTATAACGTTATATACTGTTACCATATAACGTATAACGTTATGTAGCATTACCATATAACGTATAACGTTATGTAGCATTACCTTATAACGTATAACGTTATGTAGCATTACCATATAACGTATAACGTTATGTAGCATTACCACATAACGTATAACGTTATGTAGCATTACCATATAACGTATAACGTTATGTAGCATTACCATATAACGTATAACGTTATATACTGTTACCATATAACGTATAACGTTATGTAGCATTACCATATAACGTATAACGTTATGTAGCATTACCTTATAACGTATAACGTTATGTAGCATTACCATATAACGTATAACGTTATGTAGCATTACCACATAACGTATAACGTTATGTAGCATAACCATATAACGTATAACGTTATGTAGCATTACCATATAACGTATAACGTTATGTAGCATTAGCATATAACGTGTAACGTTATTTACTATTACCGTATAACGTATAACGATGTATACTGCTACCATATAACGTATAACGTTATGTAGCATTACCATATAACGTATAACGTTATGTAGCATTACCTTTTAACGTATAACGTTGTATACTGTTACCATATAACGTATAACGTTATGTAGCATTACCATATAACGTATAACGTTATATACTGTTACCATATAACGTATAACGTTATGTAGCATTACCATATAACGTATAACGTTATGTAGCATTACCATATAACGTATACCGTTATGTAGCATTACCATATAACGTATAACGTTATGTAGCATTACCATATAACGTATAACGTTATGTAGCATTACCATATAACGTATAACGTTATGTAGCATTACCATATAACGTATAACGTTATGTAGCATTACCATATAACGTATAACGTTATGTAGCATTACCATATAACGTATAACGTTATGTAGCATTACCATATAACGTATAACGTTATGTAGCATTACCATATAACGTATAACGTTATGTAGCATTATCATATAACGTATAACGTTATGTAGCATTACCATATAACGTATAACGTTATGTAGCATTACCATATAACGTATAACGTTATGTGGCATTACCATATAACATATAACGTTATGTAGCATTACCATATAACGTATAACGTTATTTACTGTTACCATATAACGTATAACGTTATGTAGCATTACTATATAACATATAACGTTGTATACTGTTACCATATAACGTATAGCGTTATGTAGCATTACCATATCATGTATAACGTTATGTAGCATTACCATATAACGTATAACGTTATGTATCATTACCTTATAACGTATAACGTTGTATACTGTTACCATATAACGTATAACGTTATGTATCATTACCATATAACGTATAACGTTATGTAGCATTACCAAATAACGTATAACGTTATATACTGTTACCATATAACGTCTAACGTTATGTAGCATTACAATATAACGTATAACGTTATATACTGTTACCATATAACGTATAACGTTATGTAGCATTACCATATAACGTATAACGTTATGTAGCATTACCATATAACGTATAACGTTATGTAGCATTACCATATAACGTATAACGTTATGTAGCATTACCATATAACGTGTAACGTTATTTGCTATTACCTTATAACGTATAACGTTGTATACTGTTACCATATAACGTATAACGTTATGTAGCATTACCATATAACGTATAACGTTATGTAGCATTACCATATAACGTATAACGTTATGTAGCATTACCATATAACGTATAACGTTATATACTGTTACCATATAACGTATAACGTTATGTAGCATTACCATATAACGTATAACGTTATGTAGCATTACCTTATAACGTATAACGTTATGTAGCATTACCATATAACGTATAACGTTATGTAGCATTTCCACATAACGTATAACGTTATGTAGCATTACCATATAACGTATAACGTTATGTAGCATTACCATATAACGTATAACATTATGTAGCATTAGCATATATCGTGTAACGTTATTTACTATTACCTTATAACGTATAACGATGTATACTGTTACCATATAACGTATAACGTTATGTAGCATTACCATATAACGTATAACGTTATGTAGCATTACCTTTTAACGTATAACGTTGTATACTGTTACCATATAACGTATAACGTTATGTAGCATTACCATATAACGTATAACGTTATGTAGCATTACCATATAACGTATAACGTTATATACTGTTACCATATAACGTATAACGTTATGTAGCATTACCATATAACGTATAACGTTATGCAGCATTACCATATAACGTATACCGTTATGTACCATTACCATATAACGTATAACGTTATGTAGCATTACCATATAACGTATAACGTTATGTATCATTACCTTATAACGTATAACGTAATGTAGCATTACCATATAACGTATAACGTTATGTAGCATTACCATGTAACGTAAAACGTTATTTACTATTACCTTATAACGTATAACGTTGTATACTGTTACCATATAACGTATAACGTTATGTCGCATTACCATATAACGTGTAACGTTATTTACTATTACCGTATAACGTATAACGTTGTATACTGTTACCATATAAAGTATAACGTTATGTAGCATTACCATATAATGTATAACGTTATGTAGCATTACCATATATCGTATAACGTTATGTAGCATTACCATATAACGTATAACGTTATGTAGCATTACCATATAACGTATAACGTTATGTAGCATTACCATATAACATATAAGGTTATGTAGCATTACCATATAATGTATAACGTTATGTAGCATTACCATATACCGTATAGCGGTGTATACTGTTACCATATAACGTATAACGTTATGTAGCATTACCATATAATGTATAACGTTATGTAGCATTACCTTATAACGTATAACGTTATATAGCATTACCATATAACGTATAACGTTATGCAGCATTCCCATATAACGTATAACGTTATATACTGTTACCATATAACGTATAACGTTATGTAGCATTACCATATAACGTATAACTTTATGTAGCATTACCATATAACGTATAACGTTATATACTGTTACCATATAACGTATAACGTTATGTAGCATTACTATATAACATATAACGTTGTATACTGTTACCATATAACGTATAGCGTTATGTAGCATTACCATATAATGTATAACGTTATGTAGCATTACCATATAACTTATAACGTTATGTATCATTACCTTATAACGTATAACGTAATGTAGCATTACCATATAACGTATAACGTTATGTAGCATTACCATATAACGTAAAACGTTATTTACTATTACCGTATTACGTATAACGTTGTATACTGTTACCATATAACGTATAACGTTATGTAGCACTACCATATAACGTATAACGTTATGTATCATTACCTTATAACGTATAACGTTGTATACTGTTACCATATAACGTATAACGTTATGTAGCATCACCATATAACGTATAACGTTATGCAGCATTACCATATAACGTATAACGTTATGTAGCATTACCATATAACGTATAACGTTATGTAGCATTACCATATTACGTATAACGTTATGTAGCATTACCATATAACGTATAACGTTATGTAGCATTACCATAAAACGTATAACGTTATGTAGCATTACCATATAACGTATAACGTTATGTAGCATTACCATATAACGTATAACGTTATGTCGCATTACCATATAACGTGTAACGTTATTTACTATTACCGTATAACGTATAACGTTGTATACTGTTACCATATAACGTATAACGTTATGTAGCATTACCTTATAACGTATAACGTTATGTAGCATTACCATATAACGTATAACGTTATATACTCTTACCATATAACGTATAACGTTATGTAGCACTACCATATAACGTATAACGTCACGTATCATTACCTCATAACGTATAACGTTATGTAGCATTACCATATAACGTATAACGTTATGTAGCATTTCCATATAACGTATAACGTTATCTACTATTACCTTATAACGTATAACGTTGGTTACGGTTACCATATAACGTATAACGTTATGTAGCATTACCATATAAGGTATAACGTTATGTAGCATTACCATATAACGTATAACGTTATGTATCATTACCATATAACGTATAACGTTATGTAGCATTACCATATAACGTATATCGTTATGTAGCATTACCATATAACGTATAACGTTATGTAGCATTACCATATAACGTATAACGTTATGTATCATTACCTTATAACGTATAACGTTATGTAGCATTACCATATAATGTATAACGTTATGTAGCATTACCATATAACTTATAACGTTATGTATCATTACCTTATAACGTATAACGTAATGTAGCATTACCATATAACGTATAACGTTATGTAGCATTACCATATAACGTAAAACGTTATTTACTATTACCTTATAACGTATAACGTTGTATACTGTTACCATATAACGTATAACGTTATGTAGCACTACCATATAACGTATAACGTTATGTATCATTACCTTATAACGTATAACGTTGTATACTGTTACCATATAACGTATAACGTTATGTAGCATTACCATATAACGTATAACGTTATGCAGCATTACCATATAACGTATAACGTTATGTAGCATTACCATATAACGTATAACGTTATGTAGCATTACCATATTACGTATAACATTATGTAGCATTACCATATAACGTATAACGTTATGTAGCATTACCATATAACGTATAACGTTATGTAGCATTACCATATAACGTATAACGTTATGTAGCATTACCATATAACGTATAACGTTATGTCGCATTACCATATAACGTGTAACGTTATTTACTATTACCGTATAACGTATAACGTTGTATACTGTTACCATATAACGTATAACGTTATGTAGCATTACCTTATAACGTATAACGTTATGTAGCATTACCATATAACGTATAACGTTATATACTCTTACCATATAACGTATAACGTTATGTAGCACTACCATATAACGTATAACGTCACGTATCATTACCTTATAACGTATAACGTTATGTAGCATTACCATATAACGTATAACGTTATGTAGCATTACCATATAACGTATAACGTTATCTACTATTACCTTATAACGTATAACGTTGGTTACTGTTATCATATAACGTATAACGTTATGTAGCATTACCATATAAGGTATAACGTTATGTAGCATTACCATATAACGTATAACGTTATGTATCATTACCATATAACGTATAACGTTATGTAGCATTACCATATAACGTATATCGTTATGTAGCATTACCATATAACGTATAACGTTATGTAGCATTACCATATAACGTATAACGTTATGTATCATTACCTTATAACGTATAACGTTATGTAGCATTACCATATAACGTATAACGTTATCTACTATTACCTTATAACGTATAACGTTGTATACTGTTACCATATAACGTATAACGTTATGTAGAATTACCATATAATGTATAACGTTATGTAGCATTACCATATAACGTATAACGTTATGTAGCATTACCTTATAACGTATAACGTTATGTAGCATTACCATATAACGTATAACGTTATGTAGCATTACCACATAACGTATAACGTTATGTAGCATTACCATATAACGTATAACGTTATGTAGCATTACCATATAACGTATAACGTTATATACTGTTACCATATAACGTATAACGTTATGTAGCATTACCATATAACGTATAACGTTATGTAGCATCACCTTATAACGTATAACGTTATGTAGCATTACCATATAACGTATAACGTTATGTAGCATTACCACATAACGTATAACGTTATGTAGCATAACCATATAACGTATAACGTTATGTAGCATTACCATATAACGTATAACGTTATGTAGCATTAGCATATAACGTGTAACGTTATTTACTATTACCGTATAACGTATAACGATGTATACTGTTACCATATAACGTATAACGTTATGTAGCATTACCATATAACGTATAACGTTATGTAGCATTACCTTTTAACGTATAACGTTGTATACTGTTACCATATAACGTATAACGTTATGTAGCATTACCATATAACGTATAACGTTATGTAGCATTACCATATAACGTATACCGTTATGTAGCATTACCATATAACGTATAACGTTATGTAGCATTACCATATAACGTATACCGTTATGTAGCATTACCGTATAACGTATAACGTTATGTAGCATTACCATATAACGTATAACGTTATGTAGCATTACCATATAACGTATAACGTTATGTAGCATTACCATATAACGTATAACGTTATGTAGCATTATCATATAACGTATAACGTTATGTAGCATTACCATATAACGTATAACGTTATATACTGTTACCATATAACATATAACGTTATGTAGCATTACCATATAACGTATAACGTTGTATACTATTACCATATAACGTATAACGTTATGTAGCATTACCATATAACGTATAACGTTATATACTGTTACCATATAACGTATAACGTTATGTAGCATTACCATATAACGTATAACGTTGTATACTATTACCATATAACGTATAACGTTATGTAGCATTACCATATAATGTATAACGTTATGTAGCATTACCATATAACGTATACCGTTATGTAGCATTACCATATAACGTATAACGTTATGTAGCATTACCATATAACGTATAACGTTATGTAGCATTACTATATAACGTATAACGTTATGTAGCATTACCATATAACGTATAACGTTATGTAGCATTACCATATAACGTATAACGTTATGTAGCATTACCATATAACGTATAACGTTATGTCGCATTACCATATAACGTGTAACGTTATTTACTATTACCGTATAACGTATAACGTTGTATACTGTTACCATATAACGTATAACGTTATTTACTATTACCGTATAACGTATAACGTTGTATACTGTTACCATATAACGTATAACGTTATGTAGCATTACCATATAACGTATAACGTTATCTACTATTACCTTATAACGTATAACGTTGTATACTGTTACCATATAACGTATAACGTTATGTAGCATTACCATATACCGTATAGCGGTGTATACTGTTACCATATAACGTATAACGTTATGTAGCATTACCATATAACGTATAACGTTATATACTGTTACCATATAACGTATAACGTTATGTAGCATTACTATATAACATATAACGTTGTATACTGTTACCATATAACGTATAGCGTTATGTAGCATTACCATATAATGTATAACGTTATGTAGCATTACCATATAACGTGTAACGTTATGTATCATTACCTTATAACGTATAACGTTATATACTGTTACCATATAACGTATAACGTTACGTAGCAATACCATATAACGTATAACGTTGTATACTATCACCATATAACGTATAACGTTATGTAGCACTACCATATAACGTATAACGTTATGTATCCTTACCTTATAACGTATAACGTTGTATACTGTTACCATATAACGTATAACGTTATGTAGCATTACCATATAACGTATAACGTTATGTAGCATTACCATATAACGTATAACGTTATGTAGCATTACCATATAATGTATAACGTTATGTAGCATTACCATATAACTTATAACGTTATGTATCATTACCTTATAACGTATAACGTAATGTAGCATTACCATATAACGTATAACGTTATGTAGCATTACCATATAACGTAAAACGTTATTTACTATTACCTTATAACGTATAACGTTGTATACTGTTACCATATAACGTATAACGTTATGTAGCACTACCATATAACGTATAACGTTATGTATCATTACCTTATAACGTATAACGTTGTATACTGTTACCATATAACGTATAACGTTATGTAGCATTACCATATAACGTATAACGTTATGCAGCATTACCATATAACGTATAACGTTATGTAGCATTACCATATAACGTATAACGTTATGTAGCATTACCATACTACGTATAACGTTATGTAGCATTACCATATAACGTATAACGTTATGTAGCATTACCATATAACGTATAACGTTATGTAGCATTACCATATAACGTATAACGTTATGTAGCATTACCATATAACGTATGACGTTATGTCGCATTACCATATAACGTGTAACGTTATTTACTATTACCGTATAACGTATAACGTTGTATACTGTTACCATATAACGTATAACGTTATGTAGCATTACCTTATAACGTATAACGTTATGTAGCATTACCATATAACGTATAACGTTATATACTCTTACCATATAACGTATAACGTTATCTACTATTACCTTATAACGTATAACGTTGGTTACTGTTACCATATAACGTATAACGTTATGTAGCATTACCATATAAGGTATAACGTTATGTAGCATTACCATATAACGTATAACGTTATGTATCATTACCATATAACGTATAACGTTATGTAGCATTACCATATAACGTATATCGTTATGTAGCATTACCATATAACGTATAACGTTATGTAGCATTACCATATAACGTATAACGTTATGTATCATTACCTTATAACGTATAACGTTATGTAGCATTACCATATAACGTATAACGTTATCTACTATTACCTTATAACGTATAACGTTGTATACTGTTACCATATAACGTATAACGTTATGTAGAATTACCATATAATGTATAACGTTATGTAGCATTACCATATAACGTATAACGTTATGTAGCATTACCATATAACGTATAACGTTATGTAGCATTACCATATAACGTACAACGTTATGTACCATTACCATATAACGTACAACGTTATGTAGCATTACCATATAACGTATAACGTTATGTAGCAATACCATATAACGTATAACGTTATATACTGTTACCATATAACGTATAACGTTATGTAGCATTACCATATAACGTATAACGTTATGTAGCATTACCTTATAACGTATAACGTTATGTAGCATTACCATATAACGTATAACGTTATGTAGCATTACCACATAACGTATAACGTTATGTAGCATTACCATATAACGTATAACGTTATGTAGCATTACCATATAACGTATAACGTTATATACTGTTACCATATAACGTATAACGTTATGTAGCATTACCATATAACGTATAACGTTATGTAGCATCACCTTATAACGTATAACGTCATGTAGCATTACCATATAACGTATAACGTTATGTAGCATTACCACATAACGTATAACGTTATGTAGCATAACCATATAACGTATAACGTTATGTAGCATTACCATATAACGTATAACGTTATGTAGCATTAGCATATAACGTGTAACGTTATTTACTATTACCGTATAACGTATAACGATGTATACTGTTACCATATAACGTATAACGTTATGTAGCATTACCATATAACGTATAACGTTATGTAGCATTACCTTTTAACGTATAACGTTGTATACTGTTACCATATAACGTATAACGTTATGTAGCATTACCATATAACGTATAACGTTATGTAGCATTACCATATAACGTATACCGTTATGTAGCATTACCATATAACGTATAACGTTATGTAGCATTACCATATAACGTATACCGTTATGTAGCATTACCATATAACGTATAACGTTATGTAGCATTACCATATAACGTATAACGTTATGTAGCATTACCATATAACGTATAACGTTATGTAGCATTACCATATAACGTATAACGTTATGTAGCATTATCATATAACGTATAACGTTATGTAGCATTACCATATAACGTATAACGTTATATACTGTTACCATATAACATATAACGTTATGTAGCATTACCATATAACGTATAACATTGTATACTATTACCATATAACGTATAACGTTATGTAGCATTACCATATAACGTATAACGTTATATACTGTTACCATATAACGTATAACGTTATGTAGCATTACCATACAACGTATAACGTTATATACTGTTACCATATAACGTATAACGTTATGTAGCATTACCATATAACGAATAACGTTATGTAGCATTACCATATAACGTATACCGTTATGTAGCACTACCATATAACGTATAACGTTATGTAGCATTATCATATAACGTATAACGTTATGTAGCATTACCATATAACGTATAACGTTATGTAGCATTACCATATAACGTATAACGTTATGTAGCATTACTATATAACGTATAACGTTATGTAGCATTACCATATAACGTATAACGTTATGTAGCATTACCATATAACGTATAACGTTATGTAGCATTACCATATAACGTATAACGTTATGTCGCATTACCATATAACGTGTAACGTTATTTACTATTACCGTATAACGTATAACGTTGTATACTGTTACCATATAACGTATAACGTTATTTACTATTACCGTATAACGTATAACGTTGTATACTGTTACCATATAACGTATAACGTTATGTAGCATTACCATATAACGTATAACGTTATCTACTATTACCTTATAACGTATAACGTTGTATACTGTTACCATATAACGTATAACGTTATGTAGCATTACCATATACCGTATAGCGGTGTATACTGTTACCATATAACGTATAACGTTATGTAGCATTACCATATAATGTATAACGTTATGAAGCATTACCATATAACGAATAACGTTATGCAGCATTCCCATATAACGTATAACGTTATATACTGTTACCATATAACGTATAACGTTATGTAGCATTACCATATAATGTATAACGTTATGTAGCATTACCTTATAACGTATAACGTTATATAGCATTACCATATAACGAATAACGTTATGCAGCATTCCCATATAACGTATAACGTTATATACTATTACCATATAACGTATAACGTTATGTAGCATTACCATATAACGTATAACTTTATGTAGCATTACCATATAACGTATAACGTTATATACTGTTACCATATAACGTATAACGTTATGTAGCATTACTATATAACATATAACGTTGTATACTGTTACCATATAACGTATAGCGTTATGTAGCATTACCATATAATGTATAACGTTATGTAGCATTACCATATAACGTGTAACGTTATGTATCATTACCTTATAACGTATAACGTTATATACTGTTACCATATAACGTATAACGTTACGTAGCATTACCATATAACGTATAACGTTGTATACTATCACCATATAACGTATAACGTTATGTAGCACTACCATATAACGTATAACGTTATGTATCCTTACCTTATAACGTATAACGTTGTATACTGTTACCATATAACGTATAACGTTATGTAGCATTACCATATAACGTATAACGTTATGTAGCATTACCATATAACGTATAACGTTATGTAGCATTACCATATAACGTATAACGTTATGTAGCATTATCATATAACGTATAACGTTATGTAGCATTACCATATAACGTATAACGTTATATACTGTTACCATATAACGTATAACGTTATGTAGCATTACCATATAACGTATAACGTTGTATACTATTACCATATAACGTATAATGTTATGTAGCATTACCATATAATGTATAACGTTATGTAGCATTACCATATAATGTATAACGTTATGTAGCATTACCATATAACGTATAACGTTATGTAGCATTACCATATAACGTATAACGTTATGTAGCATTACCATATAACGTATAACGTTATGTAGCATTACCATATAACGTATAACGTTATGTCGCATTACCATATAACGTGTAACGTTATTTACTATTACCGTATAACGTATAACGTTGTATACTGTTACCATATAACGTATAACGTTATGTAGCATTACCATATAACGTATAACGTTATCTACTATTACCCTATAACGTATAACGTTGTATACTGTTACCATATAACGTATAACGTTATGTAGCATTACCATATACCGTATAGCGTTGTATACTGTTACCATATAACGTATAACGTTATGTAGCATTACCATATAATGTATAACGTTATGTAGCATTACCTTATAACGTATAACGTTATATAGCATTACCATATAACGTATAACGTTATGCAGCATTCCCATATAACGTATAACGTTATATACTGTTACCATATAACGTATAACGTTATGTAGCATTACCATATAACGTATAACTTTATGTAGCATTACCATATAACGTATAACGTTATATACTGTTACCATATAACGTAAAACGTTATTTACTATTACCTTATAACGTATAACGTTGTATACTGTTACCATATAACGTATAACGTTATGTAGCACTACCATATAACGTATAACGTTATGTATCATTACCTTATAACGTATAACGTTGTATACTGTTACCATATAACGTATAACGTTATGTAGCATTACCATATAACGTATAACGTTATGTAGCATTACCATATAACGTATAACGTTATGTAGCATTACCATATAACGTATAACGTTATGTAGCATTACCATATAACGTATAGCGTTATGTAGCACTACCATATAACGAATAACGTTATGCAGCATTCCCATATAACGTATAACGATGTATACTGTTACCATATAACGAATAACGTTATGTAGCATTACCATATAACGTATAACGTTATGTAGCATTACCTTTTAACGTATAACGTTGTATACTGTTACCATATAACGTATAACGTTATGTAGCATTACCATATAACGTATAACGTTATGTAGCATTACCATATAACGTATACCGTTATGTAGCATTACCATATAACGTATAACGTTATGTAGCATTACCATATAACGTATACCGTTATGTAGCATTACCATATAACGTATAACGTTATGTAGCATTACCATATAACGTATAACGTTATGTAGCATTATCATATAACGTATAACGTTATGTAGCATTACCATATAACGTATAACGTTATATACTGTTACCATATAACATATAACGTTATGTAGCATTACCATATAACGTATAACGTTGTATACTATTACCATATAACGTATAACGTTATGTAGCATTACCATATAACGTATAACGTTATATACTGTTACCATATAACGTATAACGTTATGTAGCATTACCATATAACGTATAACGTTGTATACTATTACCATATAACGTATAACGTTATGTAGCATTACCATATAATGTATAACGTTATGTAGCATTACCATATAACGTATACCGTTATGTAGCATTACCATATAACGTATAACGTTATGTAGCATTACCATATAACGTATAACGTTATGTAGCATTACTATATAACGTATAACGTTATGTAGCATTACCATATAACGTATAACGTTATGTAGCATTACCATATAACGTATAACGTTATGTAGCATTACCATATAACGTATAACGTTATGTCGCATTACCATATAACGTGTAACGTTATTTACTATTACCGTATAACGTATAACGTTGTATACTGTTACCATATAACGTATAACGTTATTTACTATTACCGTATAACGTATAACGTTGTATACTGTTACCATATAACGTATAACGTTATGTAGCATTACCATATAACGTATAACGTTATCTACTATTACCTTATAACGTATAACGTTGTATACTGTTACCATATAACGTATAACGTTATGTAGCATTACCATATACCGTATAGCGGTGTATACTGTTACCATATAACGTATAACGTTATGTAGCATTACCATATAATGTATAACGTTATGTAGCATTACCATATAACGAATAACGTTATGCAGCATTCCCATATAACGTATAACGTTATATACTGTTACCATATAACGTATAACGTTATGTAGCATTACCATATAATGTATAACGTTATGTAGCATTACCTTATAACGTATAACGTTATATAGCATTACCATATAACGAATAACGTTATGCAGCATTCCCATATAACGTATAACGTTATATACTGTTACCATATAACGTATAACGTTATGTAGCATTACCATATAACGTATAACTTTATGTAGCATTACCATATAACGTATAACGTTATATACTGTTACCATATAACGTATAACGTTATGTAGCATTACTATATAACATATAACGTTGTATACTGTTACTATATAACGTATAGCGTTATGTAGCATTACCATATAATGTATAACGTTATGTAGCATTACCATATAACGTGTAACGTTATGTATCATTACCTTATAACGTATAACGTTATATACTGTTGCCATATAACGTATAACGTTACGTAGCATTACCATATAACGTATAACGTTGTATACTATCACCATATAACGTATAACGTTATGTAGCACTACCATATAACGTATAACGTTATGTATCCTTACCTTATAACGTATAACGTTGTATACTGTTACCATATAACGTATAACGTTATGTAGCATTACCATATAACGTATAACGTTATGTAGCATTACCATATAACGTATAACGTTATGTAGCATTACCATATAACGTATAACGTTATGTAGCATTATCATATAACGTATAACGTTATGTAGCATTACCATATAACGTATAACGTTATATACTGTTACCATATAACGTATAACGTTATGTAGCATTACCATATAACGTATAACGTTGTATACTATTACCATATAACGTATAATGTTATGTAGCATTACCATATAATGTATAACGTTATGTAGCATTACCATATAATGTATAACGTTATGTAGCATTACCATATAACGTATAACGTTATGTAGCATTACCAAATAACGTATAACGTTATGTAGCATTACCATATAACGTATAACGTTATGTAGCATTACCATATAACGTATAACGTTATGTCGCATTACCATATAACGTGTAACGTTATTTACTATTACCGTATAACGTATAACGTTGTATACTGTTACCATATAACGTATAACGTTATGTAGCATTACCATATAACGTATAACGTTATCTACTATTACCCTATAACGTATAACGTTGTATACTGTTACCATATAACGTATAACGTTATGTAGCATTACCATATACCGTATAGCGTTGTATACTGTTACCATATAACGTATAACGTTATGTAGCATTACCATATAATGTATAACGTTATGTAGCATTACCTTATAACGTATAACGTTATATAGCATTACCATATAACGTATAACGTTATGCAGCATTCCCATATAACGTATAACGTTATATACTGTTACCATATAACGTATAACGTTATGTAGCATTACCATATAACGTATAACTTTATGTAGCATTACCATATAACGTATAACGTTATATACTGTTACCATATAACGTAAAACGTTATTTACTATTACCTTATAACGTATAACGTTGTATACTGTTACCATATAACGTATAACGTTATGTAGCACTACCATATAACGTATAACGTTATGTATCATTACCTTATAACGTATAACGTTGTATACTGTTACCATATAACGTATAACGCTATGTAGCATTACCATATAACGTATAACGTTATGTAGCATTACCATATAACGTATAACGTTATGTAGCATTACCATATAACGTATAACGTTATGTAGCATTACCATATAACGTATAACGTTATGTAGCACTACCATATAACGTATAACGTTACGTATCATTACCTTATAACGTATAACGTTATGTAGCATTACCATATAACGTATAACGTTATGTAGCATTACCATATAACGTATAACGTTATCTACTATTACCTTATAACGTATAACGTTGGTTACTGTTACCATATAACGTATAACGTTATGTAGCATTACCATATAAGGTATAACGTTATGTAGCATTACCATATAACGTATAACGTTATGTATCATTACCATATAACGTATAACGTTATGTAGCATTACCAGATAACGTATATCGTTATGTAGCATTACCATATAACGTATAACGTTATGTAGCATTACCATATAACGTATAACGTTATATACTGTTACCATATAACGTATAACGTTATGTAGCATTACCTTTTAACGTATAACGTTGTATACTGTTACCATATAACGTATAACGTTATGTAGCATTTCCATATAACGTATAACGTTATGTAGCATTACCATATAACGTATAACGTTATGTAGCATTACCATATAACGTGTACCGTTATGTAGCATTACCATATAACGTATAACGTTATGTAGCATTACCATATAACGTACAACGTTATGTAGCATTACCATATAACGTATAACGTTATGTCGCATTACCATATAACGTGTAACGTTATTTACTATTACCGTATAACGTATAACGTTGTATACTGTTACCATATAACGTATAACGTTAGGTAGCATTACCATATAACGTGTAACGTTATTTACTATTACCGTATAACGTATAACGTTGTATACTGTTACCATATAACGTATAACGTTATGTAGCATTACCATATAACGTATAACGTTATATACTGTTACCATATAACGTATAACGTTATGTAGCATTACCATATAACGTATAACGTTATGTAGCA
Source organism: Bombus sonorus (assembly GCA_029958995.1). NCBI lineage: Eukaryota > Metazoa > Arthropoda > Insecta > Hymenoptera > Apidae > Bombus > Bombus sonorus. Next base: position 15,952,626 of record JARWAU010000001.1, on the reverse strand, counting down.
TTACCTTATAACGTATAACGTTATGTAGCATTACCATATAACGTATAACGTTATGTAGCATTACCACATAACGTATAACGTTATGTAGCATTACCATATAACGTATAACGTTATGTAGCATTAGCATATAACGTATAACGTTATGTAGCATTAGCATATAACGTGTAACGTTATTTACTATTACCTTATAACATATAACGATGTATACTGATACCATATAACGTATAACGTTATGTAGCATTACCATATAACGTATAACGTTATGTAGCATTACCTTTTAACGTATAACGTTGTATACTGTTACCATATACCGTATAACGTTATGTAGCATTACCATATAACGTATAACGTTATGTAGCATTACCATATAACGTATAACGTTATGTAGCATTACCATATAACGTATAACGTTATGTAGCATTGCCATATAACATATAACGTTATGTAGCATTACCATATAACGTGTAACGTTATTTACTATTACCGTATAACGTATAACGTTGTATACTGTTACCATATAACGTATAACGTTATGTAGCATTACCATATAATGTATAACGTTATGTAGCATTACCATGTAACGTATAACGTTATGTAGCATTACCATATAACGTATAACGTTATGTAGCATTACCATATAACGTATAACGTTATATACTGTTACCATATAACGTATAACGTTATGTAGCATTACCATATAACGTATAACGTTATGTAGCATTACCATATAACGTATACCGTTATGTAGCATTACCATATAACGTATAACGTTATGTAGCATTACCATATAACGTATAACGTTATGTAGCATTACCATATATCGTATAACGTTATGTAGCAATACCATATAACGTATAACGTTATGTAGCATTACCATATAACGTATAACGTTATGTAGCATTACCATATAACGTATAACGTTATGTAGCATTACCATATAACGTATAACGTTATATACTGTTACCATATAACGTATAACGTTATGTAGCATTACCATATAACGTATAACGTTATGTAGCATTACCTTATAACGTATAGCGTTATGTAGCATTACCATATAACGTATAACGTTATGTAGCATTACCACATAACGTATAACGTTATGTAGCATTACCATATAACGCATAACGTTATGTAGCATTACCATATAACTTATAACATTATGTAGCATTAGCATATATCGTGTAACGTTATTTACTATTACCTTATAACGTATAACGATGTATACTGTTACCATATAACGTATAACGTTATGTAGCATTACCATATAACGTATAACGTTATGTAGCATTACCATATAACGTATAACGTTATGCAGCATTACCATATAACGTATACCGTTATGTAGCATTACCATATAACGTATAACGTTATGTAGCATTACCATATAACGTATAACGTTATGTAGCATTACCATATAACGTATAACGTTATGTAGCATTACCATATAACGTATAACGTTATGTAGCATTACCATATAATGTATAACGTTATATACTGTTACCATATAACGTATAACGTTATGTAGCATTACTATATAACATATAACGTTGTATACTGTTACCATATAACGTATAGCGTTATGTAGCATTACCATATAATGTATAACGTTATGTAGCATTACCATATAACGTATAACGTTATGTATCATTACCTTATAACGTATAACGTAATGTAGCATTACCATATAACGTATAACGTTATGTAGCATTACCATGTAACGTAAAACGTTATTTACTATTACCTTATAACGCATAACGTTGTATACTGTTACCATATAACGTATAACGTTATGTCGCATTACCATATAACGTGTAACGTTATTTACTATTACCGTATAACGTATAACGTTGTATACTGTTACCATATAACGTATAACGTTATGTAGCATTACCATATAATGTATAACGTTATGTAGCATTACCATATAACGTATAACGTTATGTAGCATTACCATATAACGTATAACGTTATGTAGCATTACCATATAACGTATAACGTTATGTAGCATTACCATATAACATATAAGGTTATGTAGCATTACCATATAATGTATATCGTTATGTAGCATTACCATATACCGTATAGCGTTGTATACTGTTACCATATAACGTATAACGTTATGTAGCATTACCATATAATGTATAACGTTATGTAGCATTACCTTATAACGTATAACGTTATATAGCATTACCATATAACGTATAACGTTATGCAGCATTCCCATATAACGTATAACGTTATATACTGTTACCATATAACGTATAACGTTATGTAGCATTACCATATAACGTATAACTTTATGTAGCATTACCATATAACGTATAACGTTATATACTGTTACCATATAACGTATAACGTTATGTAGCATTACTATATAACATATAACGTTGTATACTGTTACCATATAACGTATAGCGTTATGTAGCATTACCATATGATGTATAACGTTATGTGGCATTACCATATAACTTATAACGTTATGTATCATTACCTTATAACGTATAACGTAATGTAGCATTACCATATAACGTATAACGTTATGTAGCATTACCATATAACGTAAAACGTTATTTACTATTACCTTATAACGTATAACGTTGTATACTGTTACCATATAACGTATAACGTTATGTAGCACTACCATATAACGTATACCGTTATGTATCATTACCTTATAACGTATAACGTTGTATACTGTTACCATATAACGTATAACGTTATGTAGCATTACCATATAACGTATAACGTTATGTAGCATTACCATATAACGTATAACGTCATGTAGCATTACCATATAACGTATAACGTTATGTAGCATTACCATATAACGTATAACGTTATGTAGCATTACCATATAACGTATAACGTTATGTAGCATTACCATATGACGTATAACGTTATGTAGCATTACCATATAACGTATAACGTCATGTAGCATTACCATATAACGTATAACGTTATGTAGCATTACCATATAACGTATAACGTTATGTAGCATTACCATATAACGTATAACGTTATGTAGCATTACCATATGACGTATAACGTTATGTAGCATTACCATATAACGTATAACGTTATGTAGCATTACCATATAACGTATAACGTTATGTAGCATTACCATATAACGTATAACGTTATATACTGTTACCATATAACGTATAACGTTATGTAGCACTACCATATAACGTATAACGGTATGTATCATTACCTTATAACGTATAACGTTATGTAGCATTACCATATAACGTATAACGTTATCTACTATTACCTTATAACGTATAACGTTGTATACTGTTACCATATAACGTATAACGTTATGTAGAATTACCATATAATGTATAACGTTATGTAGCATTACCATATAACGTATAACGTTATGTAGCATTACCATATAACGTATAACGTTATGTAGCATTACCATATAACGTACAACGTTATGTAGCATGACCATATAACGTATAACGTTATGTAGCAATACCAAATAACGTATAACGTTATATACTGTTACCATATAACGTATAACGTTATGTAGCATTACCATATAACGTATAACGTTATGTAGCATTACCTTATAACGTATAACGTTATGTAGCAATACCATATAACGTATAACGTTATGTAGCATTACCACATAATGTATAACGTTATGTAGCATTACCATATAACGTATAACGTTATGTAGCATTACCATATAACGTATAACGTTATATACTGTTACCATATAACGTATAACGTTATGTAGCATTACCATATAACGTATAACGTTATGTAGCATTACCATATAACGTATAACGTTATGTAGCATTATCATATAACGTATAACGTTATGTAGCATTACCATATAACGTATAACGTTATGTAGCATTACCATATAACGTATAACGTTATGTAGCATTACCATATAACGTATAACGTTATGTAGCATTACCATATAACGTATAACGTTATTTACTGTTACCATATAACGTATAACGTTATGTAGCATTACTATATAACATATAACGTTGTATACTGTTACCATATAACGTATAGCGTTATGTAGCATTACCATATCATGTATAACGTTATGTAGCATTACCATATAACGTATAACGTTATGTATCATTACCTTATAACGTATAACGTTGTATACTGTTACCATATAACGTATAACGTTATGTATCATTACCATATAACGTATAACGTTATGTAGCATTACCAAATAACGTATAACGTTATATACTGTTACCATATAACGTATAACGTTATGTAGCATTACAATATAACGTATAACGTTATATACTGTTACCATATAACGTATAACGTTATGTAGCATTACCATATAACGTATAACGTTATGTAGCATTACCATATAACGTATAACGTTATGTAGCATTACCATGTAACGTATAACGTTATGTAGCATTACCATATAACGTGTAACGTTATTTGCTATTACCTTATAACGTATAACGTTGTATACTGTTACCATATAACGTATAACGTTATGTAGCATTACCATATAACGTATAACGTTATGTAGCATTACCATATAACGTATAACGTTATGTAGCATTACCATATAACGTATAACGTTATATACTGTTACCATATAACGTATAACGTTATGTAGCATTACCATATAACGTATAACGTTATGTAGCATTACCTTATAACGTATAACGTTATGTAGCATTACCATATAACGTATAACGTTATGTAGCATTTCCACATAACGTATAACGTTATGTAGCATTACCATATAACGTATAACGTTATGTAGCATTACCATATAACGTATAACATTATGTAGCATTAGCATATATCGTGTAACGTTATTTACTATTACCTTATAACGTATAACGATGTATACTGTTACCATATAACGTATAACGTTATGTAGCATTACCATATAACGTATAACGTTATGTAGCATTACCTTTTAACGTATAACGTTGTATACTGTTACCATATAACGTATAACGTTATGTAGCATTACCATATAACGTATAACGTTATGTAGCATTACCATATAACGTATAACGTTATGTATCATTACCTTATAACGTATAACGTAATGTAGCATTACCATATAACGTATAACGTTATGTAGCATTACCATGTAACGTAAAACGTTATTTACTATTACCTTATAACGTATAACGTTGTATACTGTTACCATATAACGTATAACGTTATGTCGCATTACCATATAACGTGTAACGTTATTTACTATTACCGTATAACGTATAACGTTGTATACTGTTACCATATAACGTATAACGTTATGTAGCATTACCATATAATGTATAACGTTATGTAGCATTACCATATAACGTATAACGTTATGTAGCATTACCATATAACGTATAACGTTATGTAGCATTACCATATAACGTATAACGTTATGTAGCATTACCATATAACATATAAGGTTATGTAGCATTACCATATAATGTATAACGTTATGTAGCATTACCATATACCGTATAGCGTTGTATACTGTTACCATATAACGTATAACGTTATGTAGCATTACCATATAACGTATAGCGTTATGTAGCATTACCATATAATGTATAACGTTATGTAGCATTACCATATAACTTATAACGTTATGTATCATTACCTTATAACGTATAACGTAATGTAGCATTACCATATAACGTATAACGTTATGTAGCATTACCATATAACGTAAAACGTTATTTACTATTACCTTATAACGTATAACGTTGTATACTGTTACCATATAACGTATAACGTTATGTAGCACTACCATATAACGTATAACGTTATGTATCATTACCTTATAACGTATAACGTTGTATACTGTTACCATATAACGTATAACGTTATGTAGCATCACCATATAACGTATAACGTTATGCAGCATTACCATATAACGTATAACATTATGTAGCATTACCATATAACGTATAACGTTATGTAGCATTACCATATTACGTATAACGTTATGTAGCATTACCATATAACGTATAACGTTATGTAGCATTACCATATAACGTATAACGTTATGTAGCATTACCATATAACGTATAACGTTATGTAGCATTACCATATATCGTGTAACGTTATTTACTATTACCTTATAACGTATAACGATGTATACTGTTACCATATAACGTATAACGTTATGTAGCATTACCATATAACGTATAACGTTATGTAGCATTACCTTTTAACGTATAACGTTGTATACTGTTACCATATAACGTATAACGTTATGTAGCATTACCATATAACGTATAACGTTATGTAGCATTACCATATAACGTATAACGTTATGTAGCATTACCATATAACGTATAACGTTATATACTGTTACCATATAACGTATAACGTTATGTAGCATTACCATATAACGTATAACGTTATGCAGCATTACCATATAACGTATACCGTTATGTAGCATTACCATATAACGTATAACGTTATGTAGCATTACCATATAACGTATAACGTTATGTAGCATTACCATATAACGTATAACGTTATGTAGCATTACCATATAACGTATAACGTTATGTAGCATTACCATATAACGTATAACGTGATGTAGCATTACCATATAACGTATAACGTTATATACTGTTACCATATAACGTATAACGTTATGTAGCATTACTATATAACATATAACGTTGTATACTGTTACCATATAACGTATAGCGTTATGTAGCATTACCATATAATGTATAACGTTATGTAGCATTACCATATAACGTATAACGTTATGTATCATTACCTTATAACGTATAACGTAATGTAGCATTACCATATAACGTATAACGTTATGTAGCATTACCATGTAACGTAAAACGTTATTTACTATTACCTTATAACGTATAACGTTGTATACTGTTACCATATAACGTATAACGTTATGTCGCATTACCATATAACGTGTAACGTTATTTACTATTACCGTATAACGTATAACGTTGTATACTGTTACCATATAACGTATAACGTTATGTAGCATTACCATATAATGTATAACGTTATGTAGCATTACCATATAACGTATAACGTTATGTAGCATTACCATATAACGTATAACGTTATGTAGCATTACCATATAACATATAAGGTTATGTAGCATTACCATATAATGTATAACGTTATGTAGCATTACCATATACCGTATAGCGTTGTATACTGTTACCATATAACGTATAACGTTATGTAGCATTACCATATAATGTATAACGTTATGTAGCATTACCTTATAACGTATAACGTTATATAGCATTACCATATAACGTATAACGTTATGCAGCATTCCCATATAACGTATAATGTTATATACTGTTACCATATAACGTATAACGTTATGTAGCATTACCATATAACGTATAACATTATGTAGCATTACCATATAACGTATAACGTTATATACTGTTACCATATAACGTATAACGTTATGTAGCATTACTATATAACATATAACGTTGTATACTGTTACCATATAACGTATAGCGTTATGTAGCATTACCATATAATGTATAACGTTATGTAGCATTACCATATAACTTATAACGTTATGTATCATTACCTTATAACGTATAACGTAATGTAGCATTACCATATAACGTATAACGTTATGTAGCATTACCATATAACGTAAAACGTTATTTACTATTACCTTATAACGTATAACGTTGTATACTGTTACCATATAACGTATAACGTTATGTAGCACTACCATATAACGTATAACGTTATGTATCATTACCTTATAACGTATAACGTTGTATACTGTTACCATATAACGTATAACGTTATGTAGCATCACCATATAACGTATAACGTTATGCAGCATTACCATATAACGTATAACGTTATGTAGCATTACCATATAACGTATAACGTTATGTAGCATTACCATATTACGTATAACGTTATGTAGCATTACCATATAACGTATAACGTTATGTAGCATTACCATATAACGTATAACGTTATGTAGCATTACCATATAACGTATAACGTTATGTAGCATTACCATATAACGTATAACGTTATGTCGCATTACCATATAACGTGTAACGTTATTTACTATTACCGTATAACGTATAACGTTGTATACTGTTACCATATAACGTATAACGTTATGTAGCATTACCTTATAACGTATAACGTTATGTAGCATTACCATATAACGTATAACGTTATATACTCTTACCATATAACGTATAATGTTATGTAGCACTACCATATAACGTATAACGTCACGTATCATTACCTTATAACGTATAACGTTATGTAGCATTACCATATAACGTATAACGTTATGTAGCATTACCATATAACGTATAACGTTATCTACTATTACCTTATAACGTATAACGTTGGTTACTGTTACCATATAACGTATAACGTTATGTAGCATTACCATATAACGTATAACGTTATGTATCATTACCTTATAACGTATAACGTTATGTAGCATTACCATATAATGTATAACGTTATGTAGCATTACCATATAACTTATAACGTTATGTATCATTACCTTATAACGTATAACGTAATGTAGCATTACCATATAACGTATAACGTTATGTAGCATTACCATATAACGTAAAACGTTATTTACTATTACCTTATAACGTATAACGTTGTATACTGTTACCATATAACGTATAACGTTATGTAGCACTACCATATAACGTATAACGTTATGTATCATTACCTTATAACGTATAACGTTGTATAATGTTACCATATAACGTATAACGTTATGTAGCATTACCATATAACGTATAACGTTATGCAGCATTACCATATAACGTATAACGTTATGTAGCATTACCATATAACGTATAACGTTATGTAGCATTACCATATAATGTATAACGTTATGTAGCATTACCTTATAACGTATAACGTTATATAGCATTACCATATAACGTATAACGTTATGCAGCATTCCCATATAACGTATAACGTTATATACTGTTACCATATAACGTATAACGTTATGTAGCATTACCATATAACGTATAACATTATGTAGCATTACCATATAACGTATAACGTTATATACTGTTACCATATAACGTATAACGTTATGTAGCATTACTATATAACATATAACGTTGTATACTGTTACCATATAACGTATAGCGTTATGTAGCATTACCATATAATGTATAACGTTATGTAGCATTACCATATAACTTATAACGTTATGTATCATTACCTTATAACGTATAACGTAATGTAGCATTACCATATAACGTATAACGTTATGTAGCATTACCATATAACGTAAAACGTTATTTACTATTACCTTATAACGTATAACGTTGTATACTGTTACCATATAACGTATAACGTTATGTAGCACTACCATATAACGTATAACGTTATGTATCATTACCTTATAACGTATAACGTTGTATACTGTTACCATATAACGTATAACGTTATGTAGCATCACCATATAACGTATAACGTTATGCAGCATTACCATATAACGTATAACGTTATGTAGCATTACCATATAACGTATAACGTTATGTAGCATTACCATATTACGTATAACGTTATGTAGCATTACCATATAACGTATAACGTTATGTAGCATTACCATATAACGTATAACGTTATGTAGCATTACCATATAACGTATAACGTTATGTAGCATTACCATATAACGTATAACGTTATGTCGCATTACCATATAACGTGTAACGTTATTTACTATTACCGTATAACGTATAACGTTGTATACTGTTACCATATAACGTATAACGTTATGTAGCATTACCTTATAACGTATAACGTTATGTAGCATTACCATATAACGTATAACGTTATATACTCTTACCATATAACGTATAATGTTATGTAGCACTACCATATAACGTATAACGTCACGTATCATTACCTTATAACGTATAACGTTATGTAGCATTACCATATAACGTATAACGTTATGTAGCATTACCATATAACGTATAACGTTATCTACTATTACCTTATAACGTATAACGTTGGTTACTGTTACCATATAACGTATAACGTTATGTAGCATTACCATATAACGTATAACGTTATGTATCATTACCTTATAACGTATAACGTTATGTAGCATTACCATATAATGTATAACGTTATGTAGCATTACCATATAACTTATAACGTTATGTATCATTACCTTATAACGTATAACGTAATGTAGCATTACCATATAACGTATAACGTTATGTAGCATTACCATATAACGTAAAACGTTATTTACTATTACCTTATAACGTATAACGTTGTATACTGTTACCATATAACGTATAACGTTATGTAGCACTACCATATAACGTATAACGTTATGTATCATTACCTTATAACGTATAACGTTGTATAATGTTACCATATAACGTATAACGTTATGTAGCATTACCATATAACGTATAACGTTATGCAGCATTACCATATAACGTATAACGTTATGTAGCATTACCATATAACGTATAACGTTATGTAGCATTACCATATTACGTATAACGTTATGTAGCATTACCATATAACGTATAACGTTATGTAGCATTACCATATAACGTATAACGTTATGTAGCATTACCATATAACGTATAACGTTATGTAGCATTACCATATAACGTATAACGTTATGTCGCATTACCATATAACGTGTAACGTTATTTACTATTACCGTATAACGTATAACGTTGTATACTGTTACCATATAACGTATAACGTTATGTAGCATTACCTTATAACGTATAACGTTATGTAGCATTACCATATAACGTATAACGTTATATACTCTTACCATATAACGTATAACGTTATGTAGCACTACCATATAACGTATAACGTCACGTATCATTACCTTATAACGTATAACGTTATGTAGCATTACCATATAACGTATAACGTTATGTAGCATTACCATATAACGTATAACGTTATCTACTATTACCTTATAACGTATAACGTTGGTTACTGTTACCATATAACGTATAGCGTTATGTAGCATTACCATATAAGGTATAACGTTATGTAGCATTACCATATAACGTATAACGTTATGTATCATTACCATATAACGTATAACGTTATGTAGCATTACCATATAACGTATATCGTTATGTAGCATTACCATATAACGTATAACGTTATGTAGCATTACCATATAACGTATAACGTTATGTATCATTACCTTATAACGTATAACGTTATGTAGCATTACCATATAACGTATAACGTTATCTACTATTACCTTATAACGTATAACGTTGTATACTGTTACCATATAACGTATAACGTTATGTAGAATTACCATATAATGTATAACGTTATGTAGCATTACCATATAACGTATAACGTTATGTAGCATTACCATATAACGTATAACGTTATGTAGCATTACCATATAACGTACAACGTTATGTAGCATTACCATATAACGTACAACGTTATGTAGCATTACCATATAACGTATAACGTTATGTAGCAATACCATATAACGTATAACGTTATATACTGTTACCATATAACGTATAACGTTATGTAGCATTACCATATAACGTATAACGTTATGTAGCATTACCTTATAACGTATAACGTTATGTAGCATTACCATATAACGTATAACGTTATGTAGCATTACCACATAACGTATAACGTTATGTAGCATTACCATATAACGTATAACGTTATGTAGCATTACCATATAACGTATAACGTTATATACTGTTACCATATAACGTATAACGTTATGTAGCATTACCATATAACGTATAACGTTATGTAGCATCACCTTATAACGTATAACGTTATGTAGCATTACCATATAACGTATAACGTTATGTAGCATTACCACATAACGTATAACGTTATGTAGCATAACCATATAACGTATAACGTTATGTAGCATTACCATATAACGTATAACGTTATGTAGCATTAGCATATAACGTGTAACGTTATTTACTATTACCGTATAACGTATAACGATGTATACTGTTACCATATAACGTATAACGTTATGTAGCATTACCATATAACGTATAACGTTATGTAGCATTACCTTTTAACGTATAACGTTGTATACTGTTACCATATAACGTATAACGTTATGTAGCATTACCATATAACGTATAACGTTATATACTGTTACCATATAACGTATAACGTTATGTAGCATTACCATATAACGTATAACGTTATGTAGCATTACCATATAACGTATACCGTTATGTAGCATTACCATATAACGTATAACGTTATGTAGCATTACCATATAACGTATACAGTTATGTAGCATTACCATATAACGTATAACGTTATGTAGCATTACCATATAACGTATAACGTTATGAAGCATTACCATATAATGTATAACGTTATGTAGCATTACCTTATAACGTATAACGTTATATAGCATTACCATATAACGAATAACGTTATGCAGCATTCCCATATAACGTATAACGTTATATACTGTTACCATATAACGTATAACGTTATGTAGCATTACCACATAACGTATAACGTTATGTAGCATAACCATATAACGTATAACGTTATGTAGCATTACCATATAACGTATAACGTTATGTAGCATTAGCATATAACGTGTAACGTTATTTACTATTACCGTATAACGTATAACGATGTATACTGTTACCATATAACGTATAACGTTATGTAGCATTACCATATAACGTATAACGTTATGTAGCATTACCTTTTAACGTATAACGTTGTATACTGTTACCATATAACGTATAACGTTATGTAGCATTACCATATAACGTATAACGTTATATACTGTTACCATATAACGTATAACGTTATGTAGCATTACCATATAACGTATAACGTTATGTAGCATTACCATATAACGTATACCGTTATGTAGCATTACCATATAACGTATAACGTTATGTAGCATTACCATATAACGTATACCGTTATGTAGCATTACCATATAACGTATAACGTTATGTAGCATTACCATATAACGTATAACGTTATGAAGCATTACCATATAATGTATAACGTTATGTAGCATTACCTTATAACGTATAACGTTATATAGCATTACCGTATAACGAATAACGTTATGCAGCATTCCCATATAACGTATAACGTTATATACTGTTACCATATAACGTATAACGTTATGTAGCATTACCATATAACGTATAACTTTATGTAGCATTACCATATAACGTATAACGTTATATACTGTTACCATATAACGTATAACGTTATGTAGCATTACTATATAACATATAACGTTGTATACTGTTACCATATAACGTATAGCGTTATGTAGCATTACCATATAATGTATAACGTTATGTAGCATTACCATATAACGTGTAACGTTATGTATCATTACCTTATAACGTATAACGTTATGTAGCATTACCATATAACGTATAACGTTGTATACTATCACCATATAACGTATAACGTTATGTAGCACTACCATATAACGTATAACGTTATGTATCATTACCTTATAACGTATAACGTTGTATACTGTTACCATATAACGTATAACGTTATGTAGCATTACCATATAACGTATAACGTTATGTAGCATTACCATATAACGTATAACGTTATGTAGCATTACCATATAACGTATAACGTTATGTAGCATTATCATATAACGTATAACGTTATGTAGCATTACCATATAACGTATAACGTTATATACTGTTACCATATAACGTATAACGTTATGTAGCATTACCATATAACGTATAACGTTGTATACTATTACCAAATAACGTATAATGTTATGTAGCATTACCATATAATGTATAACGTTATGTAGCATTACCATATAACGTATAACGTTATGTAGCATTACCATATAACGTATAACGTTATGTAGCATTACCATATAACGTATAACGTTATGTAGCATTACCATATAACGTATAACGTTATGTAGCATTACCATATAACGTATAACGTTATGTAGCATTACCATATAACGAATAACGTTATGTAGCATTACCATATAATGTATAACGTTATGTAGCATTACCTTATAACGTATAACGTTATATAGCATTACCATATAACGTATAACGTTATGCAGCATTCCCATATAACGTATAACGTTATATACTGTTACCATATAACGTATAACGTTATGTAGCATTACCATATAACGTATAACTTTATGCAGCATTACCATATAACGTATAACGTTATATACTGTTACCATATAACGTATAACGTTATGTAGTATTACTATATAACATATAACGTTGTATACTGTTACCATATAACGTATAGCGTTATGTAGCATTACCATATAATGTATAACGTTATGTAGCATTACCATATAACGTATAACGTTATGTATCATTACCTTATAACGTATAACGTAATGTAGCATTACCATATAACGTATAACGTTATGTAGCATTACCATATAACGTAAAACGTTATTTACTATTACCTTATAACGTATAACGTTGTATACTGTTACCATATAACGTATAACGTTATGTAGCACTACCATATAACGTATAACGTTATGTATCATTACCTTATAACGTATAACGTTGTATACTGTTACCATATAACGTATAACGTTATGTAGCATTACCATATAACGTATAACGTTATGTAGCATTACCATATAACGTACAACGTTATGTAGCATTACCATATAACGTATAACGTTATGTAGCATTACCATATAACGTATAACGTTATGTAGCACTACCATATAACGTATAACGTTATGTATCATTACCTTATAACGTATAACGTTATGTAGCATTACCATATAACGTATAACGTTATGTAGCATTACCATATAACGTATAACGTTATGTAGCATTACCATATAACGTAAAACGTTATTTACGATTACCTTATAACGTATAACGTTGTATACTGTTACCATATAACGTATAACGTTATGTAGCACTACCATATAACGTATAACGTTATCTACTATTACCTTATAACGTATAACGTTGGTTACTGTTACCATATAACGTATAACGTTATGTAGCATTACCATATAAGGTATAACGTTATGTAGCATTACCATATAACGTATAACGTTATGTAGCATTACCATATAACGTATAACGTTATGTAGCATTACCATATAACGTATAACGTTATGTAGCATTACCATATAACGTATAACGTTATATACTGTTACCATATATCGTATAACGTTATGTAGCACTACCATATAACGTATAACGGTATGTATCATTACCTTATAACGTATAACGTTATGTAGCATTACCATATAACGTATAACGTTATCTACTATTACCTTATAACGTATAACGTTGTATACTGTTACCATATAACGTATAACGTTATGTAGAATTACCATATAATGTATAACGTTATGTAGCATTACCATATAACGTATAACGTTACGTAGCATTACCATATAACGTATAACGTTATGTAGCATTACCATATAACGTACAACGATATGTAGCATTACCATATAACGTATAACGTTATGTAGCATTACCATATAACGTATAACGTTATGTAGCAATACCATATAACGTATAACGTTATATACTGTTACCATATAACGTATAACGTTATGTAGCATTACCATATAACGTATAACGTTATGTAGCATTACCTTATAACGTATAACGTTATGTAGCATTACCATATAACGTATAACGTTATGTAGCATTACCACATAACGTATAACGTTATGTAGCATTACCTTATAACGTATAACGTTATGTAGCATTACCGTATAACGTATAACGTTATGTAGCATTACCACATAACGTATAACGTTATGTAGCATAACCATATAACGTATAACGTTATGTAGCATTACCATATAACGTCTAACGTTATGTAGCATTAGCATATAGCGTGTAACGTTATTTACTATTACCGTATAACGTATAACAATGTATACTGTTACCATATAACGTAGAACGTTATGTAGCATTACCATATAACGTATAACGTTATGTAGCATTACCTTTTAACGTATAACGTTGTATACTGTTACCATATAACGTATAACGTTATGTAGCATTACCATATAACGTATAACGTTATCTACTATTACCCTATAACGTATAACGTTGTATACTGTTACCATATAACGTATAACGTTATGTAGCATTACCATATACCGTATAGCGTTGTATACTGTTACCATATAACGTATAACGTTATGTAGCATTACCATATAACGTATAACGTTATGTAGCATTAGCATATAACGTGTAACGTTATTTACTATTACCTTATAACGTATAACGATGTATACTGATACCATATAACGTATAACGTTATGTAGCATTACCGTATAACGTATAACGTTATGTAGCATTACCACATAACGTATAACGTTATGTAGCATAACCATATAACGTATAACGTTATGTAGCATTACCATATAACGTATAACGTTATGTAGCATTAGCATATAGCGTGTAACGTTATTTACTATTACCGTATAACGTATAACAATGTATACTGTTACCATATAACGTAGAACGTTATGTAGCATTACCATATAACGTATAACGTTATGTAGCATTACCTTTTAACGTATAACGTTGTATACTGTTACCATATAACGTATAACGTTGTATACTGTTACCATATAACGTATAACGTTATGTAGCATTACCATATAACGTATAACGTTATCTACTATTACCCTATAACGTATAACGTTGTATACTGTTACCATATAACGTATAACGTTATGTAGCATTACCATATACCGTATAGCGTTGTATACTGTTACCATATAACGTATAACGTTATGTAGCATTACCATATAACGTATAACGTTATGTAGCATTACCTTATAACGTATAACGTTATGTAGCATTACCATATAACGTATAACGTTATGTAGCATTACCACATAACGTATAACGTTATGTAGCATTACCATATAACGTATAACGTTATGTAGCATTACCATATAACGTATAACGTTATGTAGCATTAGCATATAACGTGTAACGTTATTTACTATTACCTTATAACGTATAACGATGTATACTGATACCATATAACGTATAACGTTATGTAGCATTACCATATAACGTATAACGTTATGTAGCATTACCTTTTAACGTATAACGTTGTATACTGTTACCATATACCGTATAACGTTATGTAGCATTACCATATAACGTATAACGTTATGTAGCATTACCATATAACGTATAACGTTATGTAGCATTACCATATAACGTATAACGTTATGTAGCATTGCCATATAACATATAACGTTATGTAGCATTACCATATAACGTGTAACGTTATTTACTATTACCGTATAACGTATAACGTTGTATACTGTTACCATATAACGTATAACGTTATGTAGCATTACCATATAATGTATAACGTTATGTAGCATTTCCATATAACGTATAACGTTATGTAGCATTACCATATAACGTATAACGTTATGTAGCATTACCATATAACGTATAACGTTATATACTGTTACCATATAACGTATAACGTTATGTAGCTTTATTATATAACGTATAACGTTATGTAGCATTACCATATAACGTATACCGTTATGTAGCATTACCATATAACGTATAACGTTATGTAGCATTACCATATAACGTATAACGTTATGTAGCATTACCATATATCGTATAACGTTATGTAGCAATACCATATAACGTATAACGTTATGTAGCATTACCATATAACGTATAACGTTATGTAGCATTACCATATAACGTATAACGTTATGTAGCATTACCATATAACGTATAACGTTATGTAGCATTACCATATAACGTATAACGTTATGTAGCATTACCATATAACGTAAAACGTTATTTACGATTACCTTATAACGTATAACGTTGTATACTGTTACCATATAACGTATAACGTTATGTAGCACTACCATATAACGTATAACGTTATGTATCATTACCTTATAACGTATAACGTTGTATACTGTTACCATATAACGTATAACGTTATGTAGCATTACCCTATAACGTATAACGTTATGTAGCATTACCATATACCGTATAACGTTATGTAGCATTACCATATAACGTATAACGTTATGTAGCATTACCATATAACGTATAACGTTATCTACTATTACCCTATAACGTATAACGTTGTATACTGTTACCATATAACGTATAACGTTATGTAGCATTACCATATACCGTATAGCGTTGTATACTGTTACCATATAACGTATAACGTTATGTAGCATTACCATATAATGTATAACGTTATGTAGCATTACCTTATAACGTATAACGTTATATAGCATTACCATATAACGTATAACGTTATGCAGCATTCCCATATAACGTATAACGTTATATACTGTTACCATATAACGTATAACGTTATGTAGCATTACCATATAACGTATAACTTTATGTAGCATTACCATATAACGTATAACGTTATATACTGTTACCATATAACGTATAACGTTATGTAGTATTACTATATAACATATAACGTTGTATACTGTTACCATATAACGTATAGCGTTATGTAGCATTACCATATAATGTATAACGTTATGTAGCATTACCATATAACGTATAACGTTATGTATCATTACCTTATAACGTATAACGTAATGTAGCATTACCATATAACGTATAACGTTATGTAGCATTACCATATAACGTAAAACGTTATTTACTATTACCTTATAACGTATAACGTTGTATACTGTTACCATATAACGTATAACGTTATGTAGCACTACCATATAACGTATAACGTTATGTATCATTACCTTATAACGTATAACGTTGTATACTGTTACCATATAACGTATAACGTTATGTAGCATTACCATATAACGTATAACGTTATGTAGCATTACCATATAACGTATAACGTTATGTAGCATTACCATATAACGTATAACGTTATGTAGCATTACCATATAACGTATAACGTTATGTAGCACTACCATATAACGTATAACGTTACGTATCATTACCTTATAACGTATAACGTTATGTAGCATTACCATATAACGTATAACGATATGTAGCATTACCATATAACGTATAACGTTATCTACTATTACCTTATAACGTATAACGTTGGTTACTGTTACCATATAACGTATAACGTTATGTAGCATTACCATATAAGGTATAACGTTATGTAGCATTACCATATAACGTATAACGTTATGTATCATTACCATATAACGTATAACGTTTTGTAGCATTACCATATAACGTATATCGTTATGTAGCATTACCATATAACGTATAACGTTATGTAGCATTACCATATAACGTATAACGTTATATACTGTTACCATATAACGTATAACGTTATGTAGCACTACCATATAACGTATAACGGTATGTATCATTACCTTATAACGTATAACGTTATGTAGCATTACCATATAACGTATAACGTTATCTACTATTACCTTATAACGTATAACGTTGTATACTGTTACCATATAACGTATAACGTTATGTAGAATTACCATATAATGTATAACGTTATGTAGCATTACCATATAACGTATAACGTTATGTAGCATTACCATATAACGTATAACGTTATGTAGCATTACCATATAACGTACAACGTTATGTAGCATTACCATATAACGTATAACGTTATGTAGCATTACCATGTAACGTATAACGTTATGTAGCAATACCATATAACGTATAACGTTATATACTGTTACCATATAACGTATAACGTTATGTAGCATTACCATATAACGTATAACGTTATGTAGCATTACCTTATAACGTATAACGTTATGTAGCATTACCATATAACGTATAACGTTATGTAGAATTACCTCATAACGTATAACGTTATGTAGCATTACCTTATAACGTATAACGTTATGTAGCATTACCATATAACGTATAACGTTATGTAGCATTACCACATAACGTATAACGTTATGTAGCATAACCATATAACGTATAACGTTATGTAGCATTACCATATAACGTATAACGTTATGTAGCATTAGCATATAACGTGTAACGTTATTTACTATTACCGTATAACGTATAACAATGTATACTGTTACCATATAACGTATAACGTTATGTAGCATTACCATATAACGTATAACGTTATGTAGCATTACCTTTTAACGTATAACGTTGTATACTGTTACCATATAACGTATAACGTTATGTAGCATTTCCATATAACGTATAACGTTATGTAGCATTACCATATAACGTATAACGTTATGTAGCATTACCATATAACGTGTACCGTTATGTAGCATTACCATATAACGTATAACGTTATGTAGCATTACCATATAACGTATAACGTTATGTATCATTACCTTATAACGTATAACGTTATGGAGCATTACCATATAACGTATAACGTTATATAGCATTACCATATAACGTATAACGTTGTATGCTGTTACCATATAACGTATAACGTTATGTAGCATTACCATATAATGTATAACGTTATGTAGCATTACCATATAACGTATAACGTTATGTCGCATTACCATATAACGTGTAACGTTATTTACTATTACCGTATAACGTATAACGTTGTATACTGTTACCATATAACGTATAACGTTAGGTAGCATTACCATATAACGTATAACGTTATCTACTATTACCTTATAACGTATAACGTTGTATACTGTTACCATATAACGTATAACGTTATGTAGAATTACCATATAATGTATAACGTTATGTAGCATTACCATATAACGTATAACGTTATGTAGCATTACCATATAACGTATAACGTTATGTAGCATTACCATATAACGTACAACGTTATGTAGCATTACCATATAACGTATAACGTTATGTAGCATTACCATATAACGTATAACGTTATGTAGCCTTACCATATAACGTATAACGTTATATACTGTTACCATATAACGTATAACGTTATGTAGCATTACCATATAACGTATAACGTTATGTAGCATTACCTTATAACGTATAACGTTATGTAGCATTACCATATAACGTATAACGTTATGTAGCATTACCACATAACGTATAACGTTATGTAGCATTACCATATAACGTATAACGTTATGTAGCATTAGCATATAACGTATAACGTTATATACTGTTACCATATAACGTATAACGTTATGTAGCATTACCATATAACGTATAACGTTATGTAGCATTACCTTATAACGTATAACGTTATGTAGCATTACCATATAACGTATAACGTTATGTAGCATTACCACATAACGTATAACGTTATGTAGCATTACCATATAACGTATAACGTTATGTAGCATTACCATATAACGTATAACGTTATGTAGCATTAGCATATAACGTGTAACGTTATTTACTATTACCTTATAACGTATAACGATGTATACTGATACCATATAACGTATAACGTTATGTAGCATTACCATATAACGTATAACGTTATGTAGCATTACCTTTTAACGTATAACGTTGTATACTGTTACCATATAACGTATAACGTTATGTAGCATTACCATATAACGTATAAAGTTGTATACTGTTACCATATAACGTATAACGTTATGTAGCATTACCATATAATGTATAACGTTATGTAGCATTACCATATAACGTATAACGTTATGTATCATTACCTGATAACGTATAACGTTATGTAGCATTACCATATAACGTATAACGTTATGTAGCATTACCATATAACGTATAACGTTATGTAGCATTACCATGTAACGTATAACGTTATGTAGCAATACCATATAACGTATAACGTTATATACTGTTACCATATAACGTATAACGTTATGTAGCATTACCATATAACGTATAACGTTATGTAGCATTACCTTATAACGTATAACGTTATGTAGCATTACCATATAACGTATAACGTTATGTAGCATTACCTCATAACGTATAACGTTATGTAGCATTACCTTATAACGTATAACGTTATGTAGCATTACCATATAACGTATAACGTTATGTAGCATTACCACATAACGTATAACGTTATGTAGCATAACCATATAACGTATAACGTTATGTAGCATTACCATATAACGTATAACGTTATGTAGCATTAGCATATAACGTGTAACGTTATTTACTATTACCGTATAACGTATAACAATGTATACTGTTACCATATAACGTATAACGTTATGTAGCATTACCATATAACGTATAACGTTATGTAGCATTACCTTTTAACGTATAACGTTGTATACTGTTACCATATAACGTATAACGTTATGTAGCATTTCCATATAACGTATAACGTTATGTAGCATTACCATATAACGTATAACGTTATGTAGCATTACCATATAACGTGTACCGTTATGTAGCATTACCATATAACGTATAACGTTATGTAGCATTACCATATAACGTATAACGTTATGTATCATTACCTTATAACGTATAACGTTATGGAGCATTACCATATAACGTATAACGTTATATAGCATTACCATATAACGTATAACGTTGTATGCTGTTACCATATAACGTATAACGTTATGTAGCATTACCATATAATGTATAACGTTATGTAGCATTACCATATAACGTATAACGTTATATCGCATTACCATATAACGTGTAACGTTATTTACTATTACCGTATAACGTATAACGTTGTATACTGTTACCATATAACGTATAACGTTAGGTAGCATTACCATATAACGTATAACGTTATCTACTATTACCTTATAACGTATAACGTTGTATACTGTTACCATATAACGTATAACGTTATGTAGAATTACCATATAATGTATAACGTTATGTAGCATTACCATATAACGTATAACGTTATGTAGCATTACCATATAACGTATAACGTTATGTAGCATTACCATATAACGTACAACGTTATGTAGCATTACCATATAACGTATAACGTTATGTAGCATTACCATATAACGTATAACGTTATGTAGCCTTACCATATAACGTATAACGTTATATACTGTTACCATATAACGTATAACGTTATGTAGCATTACCATATAACGTATAACGTTATGTAGCATTACCTTATAACGTATAACGTTATGTAGCATTACCATATAACGTATAACGTTATGTAGCATTACCACATAACGTATAACGTTATGTAGCATTACCATATAACGTATAACGTTATGTAGCATTACCATATAACGTATAACGTTATATACTGTTACCATATAACGTATAACGTTATGTAGCATTACCATATAACGTATAACGTTATGTAGCATTACCTTATAACGTATAACGTTATGTAGCATTACCATATAACGTATAACGTTATGTAGCATTACCACATAACGTATAACGTTATGTAGCATTACCATATAACGTATAACGTTATGTAGCATTACCATATAACGTATAACGTTATGTAGCATTAGCATATAACGTGTAACGTTATTTACTATTACCTTATAACGTATAACGATGTATACTGATACCATATAACGTATAACGTTATGTAGCATTACCATATAACGTATAACGTTATGTAGCATTACCTTTTAACGTATAACGTTGTATACTGTTACCATATAACGTATAACGTTATGTAGCATTACCATATAACGTATAAAGTTGTATACTGTTACCATATAACGTATAACGTTATGTAGCATTACCATATAATGTATAACGTTATGTAGCATTACCATATAACGTATAACGTTATGTATCATTACCTGATAACGTATAACGTTATGTAGCATTACCATATAACGTATAACGTTATGTAGCATTACCATATAACGTAAAACGTTATTTACTATTACCTTATAACGTATAACGTTGTATACTGTTACCATATAACGTATAACGTTATGTAGCACTACCATATAACGTATAACGTTATGTATCATTACCTTATAACGTATAACGTTGTATACTGTTACCATATAACGTATAACGTTATGTAGCATTACCATATAACGTATAACGTTATGTAGCATTACCATATAACGTATAACGTTATGTAGCCTTACCATATAACGTATAACGTTATATACTGTTACCATATAACGTATAACGTTATGTAGCATTACCATATAACGTATAACGTTATGTAGCATTACCTTATAACGTATAACGTTATGTAGCATTACCATATAACGTATAACGTTATGTAGCATTACCACATAACGTATAACGTTATGTAGCATTACCATATAACGTATAACGTTATGTAGCATTACCATATAACGTATAACGTTATATACTGTTACCATATAACGTATAACGTTATGTAGCATTACCATATAACGTATAACGTTATGTAGCATTACCTTATAACGTATAACGTTATGTAGCATTACCATATAACGTATAACGTTATGTAGCATTACCACATAACGTATAACGTTATGTAGCATTACCATATAACGTATAACGTTATGTAGCATTACCATATAACGTATAACGTTATGTAGCATTAGCATATAACGTGTAACGTTATTTACTATTACCTTATAACGTATAACGATGTATACTGATACCATATAACGTATAACGTTATGTAGCATTACCATATAACGTATAACGTTATGTAGCATTACCTTTTAACGTATAAAATTGTATACTGTTACCATATAACGTATAACGTTATGTAGCATTACCATGTAACGTATAAAGTTGTATACTGTTACCATATAACGTATAACGTTATGTAGCATTACCATATAATGTATAACGTTATGTAGCATTACCATATAACGTATAACGTTATGTATCATTACCTGATAACGTATAACGTTATGTAGCATTACCATATAACGTATAACGTTATGTAGCATTACCATATAACGTAAAACGTTATTTACTATTACCTTATAACGTATAACGTTGTATACTGTTACCATATAACGTATAACGTTATGTAGCACTACCATATAACGTATAACGTTATGTATCATTACCTTATAACGTATAACGTTGTATACTGTTACCATATAACGTATAACGTTATGTAGCATTACCCTATAACGTATAACGTTATGTAGCATTACCATATACCGTATAACGTTATGTAGCATTACCATATAACGTATAACGTTATGTAGCATTACCATATAACGTATAACGTTATGTAGCATTACCATATAACGTATAACGTTATGTAGCATTGCCATATAACATATAACGTTATGTAGCATTACCATATAACGTGTAACGTTATTTACTATTACCGTATAACGTATAACGTTGTATACTGTTACCATATAACGTATAACGTTATGTAGCATTACCATATAATGTATAACGTTATGTAGCATTACCATATAACGTATAACGTTATGTAGCATTACCATATAACGTATAACGTTATGTAGCATTACCATATAACGTATAACGTTATATACTGTTACCATATAACGTATAACGTTATGTAGCATTACCATATAACGTATAACGTTATGTAGCATTACCATATAACGTATACCGTTATGTAGCATTACCATATAACGTATAACGTTATGTAGCATTACCATATAACGTATAACGTTATGTAGCATTACCATATATCGTATAACGTTATGTAGCAATACCATATAACGTATAACGTTATGTAGCATTACCATATAACGTATACCGTTATGTAGCATTACCATATAACGTATAACGTTATGTAGCATTACCATATAACGTATAACGTTATGTAGCACTACCATATAACGTATAACGTTATGTATCATTACCTTATAACGTATAACGTTGTATACTGTTACCATATAACGTATAACGTTATGTAGCATTACCCTATAACGTATAACGTTATGTAGCATTACCATATACCGTATAACGTTATGTAGCTTTACCATATAACGTATAACGTTATGTAGCATTACCATATAACGTATAACGTTATGTAGCATTACCATATAACGTACAACGTTATGTAGCAGTGCCATATAACATATAACGTTATGTAGCATTACCATATAACGTGTAACGTTATTTACTATTACCGTATAACGTATAACGTTGTATACTGTTACCATATAACGTATAACGTTATGTAGCATTACCATATAATGTATAACGTTATGTAGCATTACCATATAACGTATAACGTTATGTAGCATTACCATATAACGTATAACGTTATGTAGCATTACCATATAACGTATAACGTTATATACTGTTACCATATAACGTATAACGTTATGTAGCATTACCATATAACGTATAACGTTATGTAGCATTACCATATAACGTATACCGTTATGTAGCATTACCATATAACGTATAACGTTATGTAGCATTACCATATAACGTATAACGTTATGTAG
Organism: Bombus sonorus; assembly: GCA_029958995.1. NCBI lineage: Eukaryota > Metazoa > Arthropoda > Insecta > Hymenoptera > Apidae > Bombus > Bombus sonorus. The sequence goes on along the minus strand of JARWAU010000001.1, from coordinate 15,926,318 downwards.
CATTACCATATATCGTAAAACGTTATGTAGCAATACCATATAACGTATAACGTTATGTAGCATTACCATATAACGTATAACGTTATGTAGCATTACCATATAACGTATAACGTTATGTAGCATTACCATATAACGTATAACGTTATGTAGCACTACCATATAACGTATAACGTTATGTAGCATTAGCATATAACGTGTAACGTTATTTACTATTACCTTATAACGTATAACGATGTATACTGTTACCATATAACGTATAACGTTATGTAGCATTACCATATAACGTATAACGTTATGTAGCATTACCTTTTAACGTATAACGTTGTATACTGTTACCATATAACGTATAACGTTATGTAGCATTACCATATAACGTATAACGTTATGTAGCATTACCATATAACGTATAACGTTATATACTGTTACCATATAACGTATAACGTTATGTAGCATTACCATATAACGTATAACGTTATGTAGCATTACCATATAACGTATACCGTTATGTAGCACTACCATATAACGTATAACGTTATGTAGCATTACCATATAACGTATAACGTTATGTAGCATTATCATATAACGTATAACGTTATGTAGCATTACCATATAACGTATAACGTTATATACTGTTACCATATAACGTATAACGTTATGTAGCATTACCATACAACGTATAACGTTGTATACTGTTACCATATAACGTATAACGTTATGTAGCATTACCATATAATGTATAACGTTATGTAGCATTACCATATAACGTATAACGTTATGTATCATTACCTTATAACGTATAACGTTATGTAGCATTACCATATAACGTATAACGTTATGTAGCATTAAAACATAACGTAAAACGTTATTTACTATTACCTTATAACGTATAACGTTGTATGCTGTTACCATATAACGTATAACGTTATGTAGCACTACCATATAACGTATATCGTTATGTATCATTACCTTATAACGTATAACGTTGTATGCTGTTACCATATAACGTATAACGTTATGTAGCATTACCATATAACGTATAACGTTATGTAGCATTACCATATAACGTATAACGTTATGTAGCATTACCATATAACGTATAACGTTATGTAGCATTACCACATAACGTATAACGTTATGTAGCATTACCATATAACGTATAACGTTATGTAGCATTACCATATAACGTATAACGTTATATACTGTTACCATATAACGTATAACGTTATGTAGCATTACCATATAACGTATAACGTTATGTAGCATTACCTTATAACGTATAACGTTATGTAGCATTACCATATAACGTATAACGTTATGTAGCATTACCACATAACGTATAACGTTATGTAGCATTACCATATAACGTATAACGTTATGTAGCATTACCATATAACGTATAACGTTATGTAGCATTGGCATATAACGTGTAACGTTATTTACTATTACCTTATAACGTATAACGATGTATACTGATACCATATAACGTATAACGTTATGTAGCATTACCATATAACGTATAACGTTATGTAGCATTACCTTTTAACGTATAACGTTGTATACTGTTACCATATAACGTATAACGTTATGTAGCATTACCATATAACGTATAAAGTTGTATACTGTTACCATATAACGTATAACGTTATGTAGCATTACCATATAATGTATAACGTTATGTAGCATTACCATATAACGTATAACGTTATGTAGCATTACCATATAACGTATAACGTTATGTAGCATTACCATATAACGTACAACGTTATGTAGCATTACCATATAACGTATAACGTTATATACTGTTACCATATAACGTATAACGTTATGTAGCATTACCATATAACGTATAACGTTATCTACTATTACCTTATAACGTATAACGTTGTATACTGTTACCATATAACGTATAACGTTATGTAGAATTACCATATAATGTATAACGTTATGTAGCATTACCATATAACGTATAACGTTATGTAGCATTACCATATAACGTATAACGTTATGTAGCATTACCATATAACGTACAACGTTATGTAGCATTACCATATAACGTATAACGTTATATACTGTTACCATATAACGTATAACGTTATGTAGCATTACCATATAACGTATAACGTTATGTAGCATTACCATATAATATATAACGTTATGTAGCATTACCATATAACGTATAACGTTATGTAGCATTACCATATAACGTATAACGTTATGTAGCATTACCATATAACGTATAACGTTATGTAGCATTACCATATAACGTATAACGTTATATACTGTTACCATATAACGTATAACGTTATGTAGCATTACCATATAACGTATAACGTTATGTAGCATTACCATATAACGTATACCGTTATGTAGCATTACCATATAACGTATAACGTTATGTAGCATTACCATATAACGTATAATGTTATGTAGCATTACCATATAACGTATAACGTTATGTAGCATTACCATATAACGTATAACGTTATGTAGCATTATCATATAACGTATAACGTTATGTAGCACTACCATATAACGTATAACGTTATATACTGTTACCATATAACGTATAACGTTATGTAGCACTACCATATAACGTATAAAGTTGTATACTGTTACCATATAACGTATAACGTTATGTAGCATTACCATATAATGTATAACGTTATGTAGCATTACCATATAACGTATAACGTTATGTATCATTACCTTATAACGTATAACGTTATGTAGCATTACCATATAACGTATAACGTTATGTAGCATTACTATATAACGTAAAACGTTATTTACTATTACCTTATAACGTATAACGTTGTATACTGTTACCATATAACGTATAACGTTATGTAGCATTACCATATAACGTAAAACGTTATTTACTATTACCTTATAACGTATAACGTTGTATACTGTTACCATATAACGTATAACGTTATGTAGCACTACCATATAACGTGTAACGTTATGTATCATTACCTTATAACGTATAACGTTGTATACTGTTACCATATAACGTATAACGTTATGTAGCATTACCATATAACGTATAACGTTATGTAGCATTACCATATAACGTATACCGTTATGTAGCATTACCATATAACATATAACGTTATGTAGCATTACCATATAACGTATAACGTTATGTAGCATTACCATATAACGTATAACGTTATGTAGCATTACCATATAACGTATAAAGTTGTATACTGTTACCATATAACGTATAACGTTATGTAGCATTACCATATAATGTATAACGTTATGTAGCATTACCATATAACGTATAACGTTATGTATCATTACCTGATAACGTATAACGTTATGTAGCATTACCATATAACGTATAACGTTATGTAGCATTACCATATAACGTATACCGTTATGTAGCATTACCATATAACGTATAACGTTATGTAGCATTACCATATAACGTATAAAGTTGTATACTGTTACCATATAACGTATAACGTTATGTAGCATTACCATATAATGTATAACGTTATGTAGCATTACCATATAACGTATAACGTTATGTATCATTACCTGATAACGTATAACGTTATGTAGCATTACCATATAACGTATAACGTTATGTAGCATTACCATATAACGTATACCGTTATGTAGCATTACCATATAACGTATAACGTTATGTAGCATTACCATATAACGTATAAAGTTGTATACTGTTACCATATAACGTATAACGTTATGTAGCATTACCATATAACGTATAACGTTATGTATCATTACCTTATAACGTATAACGTTGTATACTGTTACCATATAACGTATAACGTTATGTAGCATTACCCTATAACGTATAACGTTATGTAGCATTACCATATACCGTATAACGTTATGTAGCATTACCATATAACGTATAACGTTATGTAGCATTACCATATAACGTATAACGTTATGTAGCATTACCATATAACGTACAACGTTATGTAGCATTGCCATATAACATATAACGTTATGTAGCATTACCATATAACGTGTAACGTTATTTACTATTACCGTATAACGTATAACGTTGTATACTGTTACCATATAACGTATAACGTTATGTAGCATTACCATATAATGTATAACGTTATGTAGCATTACCATATAACGTATAACGTTATGTAGCATTACCATATAACGTATAACGTTATGTAGCATTACCATATAACGTATAACGTTATATACTGTTACCATATAACGTATAACGTTATGTAGCATTACCATATAACGTATAACGTTATGTAGCATTACCATATAACGTATACCGTTATGTAGCATTACCATATAACGTATAACGTTACGTAGCATTACCATATAACGTATAACGTTATGTAGCATTACCATATATCGTATAACGTTATGTAGCAATACCATATAACGTATAACGTTATGTAGCATTACCATATAACGTATAACGTTCTGTAGCATTACCATATAACGTATAACGTTATGTAGCATTACCATATAACGTATAACGTTATATACTGTTACCATATAACGTATAACGTTATGTAGCATTACCATATAACGTATAACGTTATGTAGCATTACCATATAACGTATAACGTTATGTAGCATTACCATATAACGTATAACGTTATGTAGCATTACCATATAACGTATAACGTTATATACTGTTACCATATAACGTATAACGTTATGTAGCATTACCATATAACGTATAACGTTATGTAGCATTACCATATAACGTATACCGTTATGTAGCATTACCATATAACGTATAACGTTACGTAGCATTACCATATAACGTATAACGTTATGTAGCATTACCATATATCGTATAACGTTATGTAGCAATACCATATAACGTATAACGTTATGTAGCATTACCATATAACGTATAACGTTCTGTAGCATTACCATATAACGTATAATGTTATGTAGCATTACCATATAACGTATAACGTTATGTAGCATTACCATATAACGTATAACGTTATGTAGCATTATCATATAACGTATAACGTTATGTAGCACTACCATATAACGTATAACGTTGTATACTGTTACCATATAACGTATAACGTTATGTAGCATTACCATATAATGTATAACGTTATGTAGCATTACCATATAACGTATAACGTTATGTAGCATTACCATATAACGTATAACGTTATGTAGCATTACCATATAACGTATAACGTTATATACTGTTACCATATAACGTATAACGTTATGTAGCATTACCATATAACGTATAACGTTATGTAGCATTACCATATAATATATAACGTTATGTAGCATTACCATATAACGTATAACGTTATGTAGCATTACCATATAACGTATAACGTTATGTAGCATTACCATATAACGTATAACGTTATGTAGCATTACCATATAACGTATAACGTTATATACTGTTACCATATAACGTATAACGTTATGTAGCATTACCATATAACGTATAACGTTATGTAGCATTACCATATAACGTATACCGTTATGTAGCATTACCATATAACGTATAACGTTATGTAGCATTACCATATAACGTATAATGTTATGTAGCATTACCATATAACGTATAACGTTATGTAGCATTACCATATAACGTATAACGTTATGTAGCATTATCATATAACGTATAACGTTATGTAGCACTACCATATAACGTATAACGTTATATACTGTTACCATATAACGTATAACGTTATGTAGCACTACCATATAACGTATAAAGTTGTATACTGTTACCATATAACGTATAACGTTATGTAGCATTACCATATAATGTATAACGTTATGTAGCATTACCATATAACGTATAACGTTATGTATCATTACCTTATAACGTATAACGTTATGTAGCATTACCGTATAACGTATAACGTTATGTAGCATTACTATATAACGTAAAACGTTATTTACTATTACCTTATAACGTATAACGTTGTATACTGTTACCATATAACGTATAACGTTATGTAGCATTACCATATAACGTAAAACGTTATTTACTATTACCTTATAACGTATAACGTTGTATACTGTTACCATATAACGTATAACGTTATGTAGCACTACCATATAACGTGTAACGTTATGTATCATTACCTTATAACGTATAACGTTGTATACTGTTACCATATAACGTATAACGTTATGTAGCATTACCATATAACGTATAACGTTATGTAGCATTACCATATAACGTATACCGTTATGTAGCATTACCATATAACATATAACGTTATGTAGCATTACCATATAACGTATAACGTTATGTAGCATTACCATATAACGTATAACGTTATGTAGCATTACCATATAACGTATAAAGTTGTATACTGTTACCATATAACGTATAACGTTATGTAGCATTACCATATAATGTATAACGTTATGTAGCATTACCATATAACGTATAACGTTATGTATCATTACCTGATAACGTATAACGTTATGTAGCATTACCATATAACGTATAACGTTATGTAGCATTACCATATAACGTATACCGTTATGTAGCATTACCATATAACGTATAACGTTATGTAGCATTACCATATAACGTATAAAGTTGTATACTGTTACCATATAACGTATAACGTTATGTAGCATTACCATACAATGTATAACGTTATGTAGCATTACCATATAACGTATAACGTTATGTATCATTACCTGATAACGTATAACGTTATGTAGCATTACCATATAACGTATAACGTTATGTAGCATTACCATATAACGTATACCGTTATGTAGCATTACCATATAACGTATAACGTTATGTAGCATTACCATATAACGTATAAAGTTGTATACTGTTACCATATAACGTATAACGTTATGTAGCATTACCATATAACGTATAACGTTATGTATCATTACCTTATAACGTATAACGTTGTATACTGTTACCATATAACGTATAACGTTATGTAGCATTACCCTATAACGTATAACGTTATGTAGCATTACCATATACCGTATAACGTTATGTAGCATTACCATATAACGTATAACGTTATGTAGCATTACCATATAACGTATAACGTTATGTAGCATTACCATATAACGTACAACGTTATGTAGCATTGCCATATAACATATAACGTTATGTAGCATTACCATATAACGTGTAACGTTATTTACTATTACCGTATAACGTATAACGTTGTATACTGTTACCATATAACGTATAACGTTATGTAGCATTACCATATAATGTATAACGTTATGTAGCATTACCATATAACGTATAACGTTATGTAGCATTACCATATAACGTATAACGTTATGTAGCATTACCATATAACGTATAACGTTATATACTGTTACCATATAACGTATAACGTTATGTAGCATTACCATATAACGTATAACGTTATGTAGCATTACCATATAACGTATACCGTTATGTAGCATTACCATATAACGTATAACGTTACGTAGCATTACCATATAACGTATAACGTTATGTAGCATTACCATATATCGTATAACGTTATGTAGCAATACCATATAACGTATAACGTTATGTAGCATTACCATATAACGTATAACGTTCTGTAGCATTACCATATAACGTATAACGTTATGTAGCATTACCATATAACGTATAACGTTATGTAGCATTACCATATAACGTATAACGTTATGTAGCATTACCATATAACGTAAAACGTTATTTACGATTACCTTATAACGTATAACGTTGTATACTGTTACCATATAACGTATAACGTTATGTAGCACTACCATATAACGTATAACGTTATGTATCATTACCTTATAACGTATAACGTTGTATACTGTTACCATATAACGTATAACGTTATGTAGCATTACCATATAACGTATAACGTTATGTAGCATTAGCATATAACGTGTAACGTTATTTACTATTACCTTATAACGTATAACGATGTATACTGTTACCATATAACGTATAACGTTATGTAGCATTACCATATAACGTATAACGTTATGTAGCATTACCTTTTAACGTATAACGTTGTATACTGTTACCATATAACGTATAACGTTATGTAGCATTACCATATAACGTATAACGTTATGTAGCATTACCATATAACGTATAACGTTATATACTGTTACCATATAACGTATAACGTTATGTAGCATTACCATATAACGAATAACGTTATGTAGCATTACCATATAACGTATACCGTTATGTAGCACTACCATATAACGTATAACGTTATGTAGCATTACCATATAACGTATAACGTTATGTAGCATTATCATATAACGTATAACGTTATGTAGCATTACCATATAACGTATAACGTTATATACTGTTACCATATAACGTATAACGTTATGTAGCATTACCATACAACGTATAACGTTATATACTGTTACCATATAACGTATAACGTTATGTAGCATTACCATATAACGAATAACGTTATGTAGCATTACCATATAACGTATACCGTTATGTAGCACTACCATATAACGTATAACGTTATGTAGCATTATCATATAACGTATAACGTTATGTAGCATTACCATATAACGTATAACGTTATATACTGTTACCATATAACGTATAACGTTATGTAGCATTACCATATAACGAATAACGTTATGTAGCATTACCATATAACGTATACCGTTATGTAGCACTACCATATAACGTATAACGTTATGTAGCATTATCATATAACGTATAACGTTATGTAGCACTACCATATAACGTATAACGTTATATACTGTTACCATATAACGTATAACGTTATGTAGCACTACCATATAACGTATAAAGTTGTATACTGTTACCATATAACGTATAACGTTATGTAGCATTACCATATAATGTATAACGTTATGTAGCATTACCATATAACGTATAACGTTATGAATCATTACCTTATAACGTATAACGTTATGTAGCATTACCATATAACGTATAACGTTATGTAGCATTACCATATAACGTAAAACGTTATTTACTATTACCTTATAACGTATAACGTTGTATACTGTTACCATATAACGTATAACGTTATGTAGCATTACCATATAACGTAAAACGTTACTTACTATTACCTTATAACGTATAACGTTGTATACTGTTACCATATAACGTATAACGTTATGTAGCACTACCATATAACGTGTAACGTTATGTATCATTACCTTATAACGTATAACGTTGTATACTGTTACCATATAACGTATAACGTTATGTAGCATTACCATATAACGTATAACGTTATGTAGCATTACCATATAACGTATACCGTTATGTAGCATTACCATATAACATATAACGTTATGTAGCATTACCATATAACGTATAACGTTATGTATCATTACCTTATAACGTATAACGTTATGTAGCATTACCATATAACGTATAACGTTATGTAGCATTACCATATAACGTAAAACGTTATTTACTATTACCTTATAACGTATAACGTTGTATACTGTTACCATATAACGTATAACGTTATGTAGCATTACCATATAACGTAAAACGTTATTTACTATTACCTTATAACGTATAACGTTGTATACTGTTACCATATAACGTATAACGTTATGTAGCACTACCATATAACGTGTAACGTTATGTATCATTACCTTATAACGTATAACGTTGTATACTGTTACCATATAACGTATAACGTTATGTAGCATTACCATATAACGTATAACGTTATGTAGCATTACCATATAACGTATACCGTTATGTAGCATTACCATATAACATATAACGTTATGTAGCATTACCATATAACGTATAACGTTATGTAGCATTACCATATAACGTATAACGTTATGTAGCATTACCATATAACGTATAAAGTTGTATACTGTTACCATATAACGTATAACGTTATGTAGCATTACCATATAATGTATAACGTTATGTAGCATTACCATTAAACGTATAACGTTATGTATCATTACCTGATAACGTATAACGTTATGTAGCATTACCATATAACGTATAACGTTATGTAGCATTACCATATAACGTATACCGTTATGTAGCATTACCATATAACGTATAACGTTATGTAGCATTACCATATAACGTATAAAGTTGTATACTGTTACCATATAACGTATAACGTTATGTAGCATTACCATATAATGTATAACGTTATGTAGCATTACCATATAACGTATAACGTTATTTACTATTACCGTATAACGTATAACGTTGTATACTGTTACCATATAACGTATAACGTTATGTAGCATTACCATATAATGTCTAACGTTATGTAGCATTACCATATAACGTATAAAGTTGTATACTGTTACCATATAACGTATAACGTTATGTAGCATTGCCATATAACATATAACGTTATGTAGCATTACCATATAACGTGTAACGTTATTTACTATTACCGTATAACGTATAACGTTGTATACTGTTACCATATAACGTATAACGTTATGTAGCATTACCATATAATGTATAACGTTATGTAGCATTACCATATAACGTATAACGTTATGTAGCATTACCATATAACGTATAACGTTATGTAGCATTACCATATAACGTATAACGTTATATACTGTTACCATATAACGTATAACGTTATGTAGCATTACCATATAACGTATAACGTTATGTAGCATTACCATATAACGTATACCGTTATGTAGCATTACCATATAACGTATAACGTTATGTAGCATTACCATATAACGTATAACGTTATGTAGCATTACCATATATCGTATAACGTTATGTAGCAATACCATATAACGTATAACGTTATGTAGCATTACCATATAACGTATAACGTTATGTAGCATTACCATATAACGTATAACGTTATGTAGCATTACCATATAACGTATAACGTTATGTAGCATTACCATATAACGTATAACGTTATGTAGCATTAGCATATAACGTGTAACGTTATTTACTATTACCTTATAACGTATAACGATGTATACTGTTACCATATAACGTATAACGTTATGTAGCATTACCATATAACGTATAACGTTATGTAGCATTACCTTTTAACGTATAACGTTGTATACTGTTACCATATAACGTATAACGTTATGTAGCATTACCATATAACGTATAACGTTATGTAGCATTACCATATAACGTATAACGTTATATACTGTTACCATATAACGTATAACGTTATGTAGCATTACCATATAACGAATAACGTTATGTAGCATTACCATATAACGTATACCGTTATGTAGCACTACCATATAACGTATAACGTTATGTAGCATTACCATATAACGTATAACGTTATGTAGCATTATCATATAACGTATAACGTTATGTAGCATTACCATATAACGTATAACGTTATATACTGTTACCATATAACGTATAACGTTATGTAGCATTACCATACAACGTATAACGTTATATACTGTTACCATATAACGTATAACGTTATGTAGCATTACCATATAACGAATAACGTTATGTAGCATTACCATATAACGTATAACGTTATGTAGCATTACCATATAACGTAAAACGTTATTTACGATTACCTTATAACGTATAACGTTGTATACTGTTACCATATAACGTATAACGTTATGTAGCACTACCATATAACGTATACCGTTATGTATCATTACCTTATAACGTATAACGTTGTATACTGTTACCATATAACGTATAACGTTATGTAGCATTACCCTATAACGTATAACGTTATGCAGCATTACCATATACCGTATAACGCTATGTAGCATTACCATATAACGTATAACGTTATGTAGCATTACCATATAACGTATAACGTTATGTAGCATTACCATATAACGTATAACGTTATGTAGCATTGCCATATAACATATAACGTTATGTAGCATTACCATATAACGTGTAACGTTATTTACTATTACCGTATAACGTATAACGTTGTATACTGTTACCATATAACGTATAACGTTATGTAGCATTACCATATAATGTATAACGTTATGTAGCATTACCATATAACGTATAACGTTATGTAGCATTACCATATAACGTATAACGTTATGTAGCATTACCATATAACGTATAACGTTATATACTGTTACCATATAACGTATAACGTTATGTAGCATTACCATATAACGTATAACGTTATGTAGCATTACCATATAACGTATACCGTTATGTAGCATTACCATATAACGTATAACGTTATGTAGCATTACCATATAACGTATAACGTTATGTAGCATTACCATATATCGTATAACGTTATGTAGCAATACCATATAACGTATAACGTTATGTAGCATTACCATATAACGTATAACGTTATGTAGCATTACCATATAACGTATAACGTTATGTAGCATTACCATATAACGTATAACGTTATGTAGCATTACCATATAACGTATAACGTTATGTAGCATTAGCATGTAACGTGTAACGTTATTTACTATTACCTTATAACGTATAACGATGTATACTGTTACCATATAACGTATAACGTTATGTAGCATTACCATATAACGTATAACGTTATGTAGCATTACCTTTTAACGTATAACGTTGTATACTGTTACCATATAACGTATAACGTTATGTAGCATTACCATTAAACGTATAACGTTATGTATCATTACCTGATAACGTATAACGTTATGTAGCATTACCATATAACGTATAACGTTATGTAGCATTACCATATAACGTATACCGTTATGTAGCATTACCATATAACGTATAACGTTATGTAGCATTACCATATAACGTATAAAGTTGTATACTGTTACCATATAACGTATAACGTTATGTAGCATTACCATATAATGTATAACGTTATGTAGCATTACCATATAACGTATAACGTTATGTAGCATTACCATATAATGTAAAACGTTATTTACTATTACCTTATAACGTATAACGTTGTATACTGTTACCATATAACGTATAACGTTATGTAGCACTACCATATAACGTATAACGTTATGTATCATTACCTTATAACGTATAACGTTGTATACTGTTACCATATAACGTATAACGTTATGTAGCATTACCCTATAACGTATAACGTTATGTAGCATTACCATATACCGTATAACGTTATGTAGCATTACCATATAACGTATAACGTTATGTAGCATTACCATATAACGTATAACGTTATGTAGCATTACCATATAACGTACAACGTTATGTAGCATTGCCATATAACATATAACGTTATGTAGCATTACCATATAACGTGTAACGTTATTTACTATTACCGTATAACGTATAACGTTGTATACTGTTACCATATAACGTATAACGTTATGTAGCATTACCATATAATGTATAACGTTATGTAGCATTACCATATAACGTATAACGTTATGTAGCATTACCATATAACGTATAACGTTATGTAGCATTACCATATAACGTATAACGTTATATACTGTTACCATATAACGTATAACGTTATGTAGCATTACCATATAACGTATAACGTTATGTAGCATTACCATATATCGTATAACGTTATGTAGCAATACCATATAACGTATAACGTTATGTAGCATTACCATATAACGTATAACGTTATGTAGCATTACCATATAACGTATAACGTTATGTAGCATTACCATATAACGTATAACGTTATGTAGCATTACCATATAACGTATAACGTTATGTAGCATTACCATATAACGTAAAACGTTATTTACGATTACCTTATAACGTATAACGTTGTATACTGTTACCATATAACGTATAACGTTATGTAGCACTACCATATAACGTATAACGTTATGTATCATTACCTTATAACGTATAACGTTGTATACTGTTACCATATAACGTATAACGTTATGTAGCATTACCCTATAACGTATAACGTTATGTAGCATTACCATATACCGTATAACGTTATGTAGCATTACCATATAACGTATAACGTTATGTAGCATTACCATATAACGTATAACGTTATGTAGCATTACCATATAACGTATAACGTTATGTAGCATTGCCATATAACATATAACGTTATGTAGCATTACCATATAACGTGTAACGTTATTTACTATTACCGTATAACGTATAACGTTGTATACTGTTACCATATAACGTATAACGTTATGTAGCATTACCATATAATGTATAACGTTATGTAGCATTACCATATAACGTATAACGTTATGTAGCATTACCATATAACGTATAACGTTATGTAGCATTACCATATAACGTATAACGTTATATACTGTTACCATATAACGTATAACGTTATGTAGCATTACCATATAACGTATAACGTTATGTAGCATTACCATATAACGTATACCGTTATGTAGCATTACCATATAACGTATAACGTTATGTAGCATTACCATATAACGTATAACGTTATGTAGCATTACCATATATCGTATAACGTTATGTAGCAATACCATATAACGTATAACGTTATGTAGCATTACCATATAACGTATAACGTTATGTAGCATTACCATATAACGTATAACGTTATGTAGCATTACCATATAACGTATAACGTTATGTAGCATTACCATATAACGTATAACGTTATGTAGCATTAGCATATAACGTGTAACGTTATTTACTATTACCTTATAACGTATAACGATGTATACTGTTACCATATAACGTATAACGTTATGTAGCATTACCATATAACGTATAACGTTATGTAGCATTACCTTTTAACGTATAACGTTGTATACTGTTACCATATAACGTATAACGTTATGTAGCATTACCATATAACGTATAACGTTATGTAGCATTACCATATAACGTATAACGTTATATACTGTTACCATATAACGTATAACGTTATGTAGCATTACCATATAACGAATAACGTTATGTAGCATTACCATATAACGTATACCGTTATGTAGCACTACCATATAACGTATAACGTTATGTAGCATTACCATATAACGTATAACGTTATGTAGCATTATCATATAACGTATAACGTTATGTAGCATTACCATATAACGTATAACGTTATATACTGTTACCATATAACGTATAACGTTATGTAGCATTACCATACAACGTATAACGTTGTATACTGTTACCATATAACGTATAACGTTATGTAGCATTACCATATAATGTATAACGTTATGTAGCATTACCATATAACGTATAACGTTATGTATCATTACCTTATAACGTATAACGTTATGTAGCATTACCATATAACGTATAACGTTATGTAGCATTACCACATAACGTAAAACGTTATTTACTATTACCTTATAACGTATAACGTTGTATACTGTTACCATATAACGTATAACGTTATGTAGCACTACCATATAACGTATATCGTTATGTATCATTACCTTATAACGTATAACGTTGTATGCTGTTACCATATAACGTATAACGTTATGTAGCATTACCATATAACGTATAACGTTATGTAGCATTACCATATAACGTATAACGTTATGTAGCATTACCATATAACGTATAACGTTATGTAGCATTACCATATAACGTATAACGTTATGTAGCATTACCATATAACGTATAACGTTATGTAACATTACCATATAACGTATAACGTTATGTAGCATTACCATATAACGTGTAACGTTATTTACTATTACCGTATAACGTATAACGTCGTATACTGTTACCATATAACGTATAACGTTATGTAGCATTACCATATAACGTATAACGTTATCTACTATTACCTTATAACGTATAACGTTGTATACTGTTACCATATAACGTATAACGTTATGTAGAATTACCATATAATGTATAACGTTATGTAGCATTACCATATAACGTATAACGTTATGTAGCATTACCATATAACGTATAACGTTATGTAGCATTACCATATAACGTACAACGTTATGTAGCATTACCATATAACGTATAACGTTATGTAGCATTACCATATAACGTATAACGTTATGTTGCATTACCATATAACGTATAACGTTATATACTGTTACCATATAACGTATAACGTTATGTAGCATTACCATATAACGTATAAAGTTGTATACTGTTACCATATAACGTATAACGTTATGTAGCATTACCATATAATGTATAACGTTATGTAGCATTACCATATAACGTATAACGTTATGTAGCATTACCATATAACGTATAACGTTATGTAGCATTACCATATAACGTATAACGTTATGTAGCATTACCATATAACATATAACGTTATATACTGTTACCATATAACGTATAACGTTATGTAGCATTACCATATAACGTATAACGTTATGTAGCATTACCATATAACGTATACCGTTATGTAGCATTACCATATAACGTATAACGTTATGTAGCATTACCATATAACGTATAACGTTATGTAGCATTACCATATAACGTATAACGTTATGTAGCATTACCATATAACGTATAACGTTATGTAGCATTATCATATAACGTATAACGTTATGTAGCACTACCATATAACGTATAACGTTATATACTGTTACCATATAACGTATAACGTTATGTAGCATTACCATATAACGTATAAAGTTGTATACTGTTACCATATAACGTATAACGTTATGTAGCATTACCATATAATGTATAACGTTATGTAGCATTACCATATAACGTATAACGTTATGTAGCATTACCATATAACGTAAAACGTTATTTACTATTACCTTATAACGTATAACGTTGTATACTGTTACCATATAACGTATAACGTTATGTAGCATTACCATATAACGTAAAACGTTATTTACTATTACCTTATAACGTATAACGTTGTATACTGTTACCATATAACGTATAACGTTATGTAGCACTACCATATAACGTATAACGTTATGTATCATTACCTTATAACGTATAACGTTGTATACTGTTACCATATAACGTATAACGTTATGTAGCATTACCATATAACGTATAACGTTATGTAGCATTACCATATAACGTATACCGTTATGTAGCATTACCATATAACGTATAACGTTATGTAGCATTACCATATAACGTATAACGTTATGTAGCATTACCATATAACGTATAACGTTATGTAGCATTACCATATAACGTATAACGTTATGTAGCATTATCATATAACGTATAACGTTATGTAGCATTACCATATAACGTATAACGTTATATACTGTTACCATATAACGTATAACGTTATGTAGCATTACCATATAACGTATAAAGTTGTATACTGTTACCATATAACGTATAACGTTAAGTAGCATTACCATATAATGTATAACGTTATGTAGCATTACCATATAACGTATAACGTTATGTATCATTACCTTATAACGCATAACGTTATGTAGCATTACCATATAACGTATAACGTTATGTAGCATTACCATATAACGTATAACGTTATGTAGCATTACCATACAACATATAACGTTATGTAGCATTACCATATAACGTATAACGTTATGTAGCATTACCATATAACGTATAACGTTATGTAGCATTACCATATAACGTATAACGTTATGTAGCATTATCATATAACGTATAACGTTATGTAGCATTACCATATAACGTATAACGTTATATACTGTTACCATATAACGTATTACGTTAGGTAGCATTACCATATAACGTATAAAGTTGTATACTGTTACCATATAACGTATAACGTTATGTAGCATTACCATATAATGTATAACGTTATGTAGCATTACCATATAACGTATAACGTTATGTATCATTACCTGACAACGTATATCGTTATGTAGCATTACCATATAACGTATAACGTTATGTAGCATTACCATATAACGTAAAACGTTATTTACTATTACCTTATAACGTATAACGTTGTATACTGTTACCATATAACGTATAACGTTATGTAGCACTACCATATAACGTATAACGTTATGTATCATTACCTTATAACGTATAACGTTGTATACTGTTACCATATAACGTATAACGTTATGTAGCATTACCATATAACGTATAACGTTATGTAGCATTACCATATAACGTATAACGTTATGTAGCATTACCATATAACGTATAACGTTATGTAGCATTACCATATAACGTATAACGTTATGTAGCATTACCATATAACGTATAACGTTATGTAGCATTACCATATAACGTATAACGTTATGTAGCATTACCATATAACGTATAACGTTACATACTGTTACCATATAACGTATAACGTTATGTAGCATTACCATATAACGTATAACGTTATGTAGCATTACCATATAACGTATACCGTTATGTAGCATTACCATATAACGTATAACGTTATGTAGCATTACCATATAACGTATAACGTTATGTAGCATTACCATATAACGTATAACGTTATGTAGCAATACCATATAACGTATAACGTTATGCAGCATTACCATATAACGTATAACGTTATGTAGCATTACCATATAACGTATAACGTTATGTAGCATTACCATATAACGTATAACGTTATGTAGCATTACCATATAACGTATAACGTTATGTAGCATTAGCATATAACGTGTAACGTTATTTACTATTACCTTATAACGTATAACGATGTATACTGTTACCATATAACGTATAACGTTATGTAGCATTACCATATAACGTATAACGTTATGTAGCATTACCTTTTAACGTATAACGTTGTATACTGTTACCATATAACGTATAACGTTATGTAGCATTACCATATAACGTATAACGTTATGTAGCATTACCATATAACGTATAACGTTATATACTGTTACCATATAACGTATAACGTTATGTAGCATTACCATATAACGTATAACGTTATGTAGCATTTCCATATAACGTATACCGTTATGTAGCACTACCATATAACGTATAACGTTATGTAGCATTACCATATAACGTATAACGTTATGTAGCATTACCACATAACGTAAAACGTTATTTGCTATTACCTTATAACGTATAACGTTGTATACTGTTACCATATAACGTATAACGTTATGTAGCACTACCATATAACGTATAACGTTATGTATCATTACCTTATAACGTATAACGTTGTATGCTGTTACCATATAACGTATAACGTTATGTAGCATTACCATATAACGTATAACGTTATGTAGCATTACCATATAACGTATAACGTTATGTAGCATTACCATATAACGTATAACGTTATGTAGCATTACCATATAACGTATAACGTTATGTAGCATTACCATATAACGTATAACGTTATGTAGCATTACCATATAACGTGTAACGTTATTTGCTATTACCTTATAACGTATAACGTTGTATACTGTTACCATATAACGTATAACGTTATGTAGCATTACCATATAACGTATAACGTTATGTAGCACTACCAAATAACGTATAACGTTATATACTGTTACCATATAACGTATAACGTTATGTAGCATTACAATATAACGTATAACGTTATATACTGTTACCATATAACGTATAACGTTATGTAGCATTACCATATAACGTATAACGTTATGTAGCATTACCATATAACGTATAACGTTATGTAGCATTACCATATAACGTATAACGTTATGTAGCATTACCATATAACGTGTAACGTTATTTACTATTACCGTATAACGTATAACGTTGTATACTGTTACCATATAACGTATAACGTTATGTAGCATTACCATATAACGTATAACGTTATCTACTATTACCTTATAACGTATAACGTTGTATACTGTTACCATATAACGTATAACGTTATGTAGAATTACCATATAATGTATAACGTTATGTAGCATTACCATATAACGTATAACGTTATGTACCATTACCATATAACGTATAACGTTAAATAGCATTACCATATAACGTACAACGTTATGTAGCATTACCATATAACGTATAACGTTATATACTGTTACCATATAACGTATAACGTTATGTAGCATTACCATATAACGTATAACGTTATGTAGCATTACCATATAATGTATAACGTTATCTACTATTACCTTATAACGTATAACGTTGTATACTGTTACCATATAACGTATAACGTTATGTAGAATTACCATATAATGTATAACGTTATGTAGCATTACCATATAACGTATAACGTTATGTAGCATTACCATATAACGTATAACGTTATGTAGCATTACCATATAACGTATAACGTTATGTAGCATTACCATATAACGTGTAACGTTATTTACTATTACCGTATAACGTATAACGTTGTATACTGTTACCATATAACGTATAACGTTATGTAGCATTACCATATAACGTATAACGTTATCTACTATTACCTTATAACGTATAACGTTGTATACTGTTACCATATAACGTATAACGTTATGTAGAATTACCATATAATGTATACCGTTATGTAGCATTACCATATAACGTATAACGTTATGTAGCATTACCATATAACGTATAACGTTATGTAGCATTACCATATAACGTACAAGGTTATGTAGCATTACCATATAACGTATAACGTTATATACTGTTACCATATAACGTATAACGTTATGTAGCATTACCATATAACGTATAACGTTATGTAGCATTACCATATAATATATAACGTTATGTAGCATTACCATATAACGTATAACGTTATGTAGCATTACCATATAACGTATAACGTTATGTAGCATTACCATATAACGTATAACGTTATGTAGCATTACCATATAACGTATAACGTTATATACTGTTACCATATAACGTATAACGTTATGTAGCATTACCATATAACGTATAACGTTATGTAGCATTACCATATAACGTATACCGTTATGTAGCATTACCATATAACGTATAACGTTATGTAGCATTACCATATAACGTATAACGTTATGTAGCATTACCATATAACGTATAACGTTATGTAGCATTACCATATAACGTATAACGTTATGTAGCATTAGCATATAACGTGTAACGTTATTTACTATTACCTTATAACGTATAACGATGTATACTGTTACCATATAACGTATAACGTTATGTAGCATTACCATATAACGTATAACGTTATGTAGCATTACCTTTTAACGTATAACGTCGTATACTGTTACCATATAACCTATAACGTTATGTAGCACTACCATATAACGTATAAAGTTGTATACTGTTACCATATAACGTATAACGTTATGTAGCATTACCATATAATGTATAACGTTATGTAGCATTACCATATAACGTATAACGTTATGTATCATTACCTTATAACGTATAACGTTATGTAGCATTACCATATAACGTATAACGTTATGTAGCATTACCATAAAACGTAAAACGTTATTTACTATTACCTTATAACGTATAACGTTGTATACTGTTACCATATAACGTATAACGTTATGTAGCATTACCATATAACGTAAAACGTTATTTACTATTACCTTATAACGTATAACGTTGTATACTGTTACCATATAACGTATAACGTTATGTAGCACTACCATATAACGTATAACGTTATGTATCATTACCTTATAACGTATAACGTTGTATACTGTTACCATATAACGTATAACGTTATGTAGCATTACCATATAACGTATAACGTTATGTAGCATTACCATATAACGTATAACGTTATGTAGCATTACCATACAACGTATAACGTTATGTAGCATTACCATATAACGTATAACGTTATGTAGCATTACCATATAACGTATAACGTTATGTAGCATTACCATATAACGTATAACGTTATGTCGCCTTACCATATAACGTGTAACGTTATTTACTATTACCGTATAACGTATAACGTTGTATACTGTTACCATATAACGTATAACGTTATGTAGCATTACCATATAATGTATAACGTTATGTAGCATTACCATATAACGTATAACGTTATGTAGCATTACCATATAACGTATAACGTTATGTAGCATTACCATATAACGTATAACGTTACATACTGTTACCATATAACGTATAACGTTATGTAGCATTACCATATAACGTATAACGTTATGTAGCATTACCATACAACGTATAACGTTATGTAGCATTACCATATAACGTATAACGTTATGTAGCATTACCATATAACGTATAACGTTATGTAGCATTACCATATAACGTATAACGTTATGTAGCATTACCATATAACATATAACGTTATGTAGCATTACCATATAACGTATAACGTTATGTAGCATTACCATATAACGTATAACGTTATGTCGCATTACCATATAACGTGTAACGTTATTTACTATCACCGTATAACGTATAACGTTGTATACTGTTACCATATAACGTATAACGTTATGTAGCATTACCACATAATATATAACGTTATGTAGCATTACCATATAACGTATAACGTTATGTAGCATTACCATATAACGTATAACGTTATGTAGCATTACCATATAACGTATAACGTTACATACTGTTACCATATAACGTATAACGTTATGTAGCATTACCATATAACGTATAACGTTATGTAGCATTACCATATAACGTATACCGTTATGTAGCATTACCATATAACGTATAACGTTATGTAGCATTACCATATAACGTATAACGTTATGTAGCATTACCATATAACGTATAACGTTATGTAGCAATACCATATAACGTATAACGTTATGTAGCATTACCATATAACGTATAACGTTATGTAGCATTACCATATAACGTATAACGTTATGTAGCATTACCATATAACGTATAACGTTATGTAGCATTACCATATAACGTATAACGTTATGTAGCATTTGCATATAACGTGTAACGTTATTTACTATTACCTTATAACGTATAACGATGTATACTGTTACCATATAACGTATAACGTTATGTAGCATTACCATATAACGTATAACGTTATGTAGCATTACCTTTTAACGTATAACGTTGTATACTGTTACCATATAACGTATAACGTTATGTAGCATTACCATATAACGTATAACGTTATGTAGCATTACCATATAACGTATAACGTTATATACTGTTACCATATAACGTATAACGTTATGTAGCATTACCATATAACGTATAACGTTATGTAGCATTACCATACAACGTATAACGTTGTATACTGTTACCATATAACGTATAACGTTATGTAGCATTACCATATAATGTATAACGTTATGTAGCATTACCATATAAGGTATAACGTTATGTATCATTACCTTATAACGTATAACGTTATGTAGCATTACCATATAACGTATAACGTTATGTAGCATTACCACATAACGTAAAACGTTATTTACTATTACCTTATAACGTATAACGTTGTATACTGTTACCATATAACGTATAACGTTATGTAGCACTACCATATAACGTATAACGTTATGTATCATTACCTTATAACGTATAACGTTGTATGCTGTTACCATATAACGTATAACGTTATGTAGCATTACCATATAACGTATAACGTTATGTAGCATTACCATATAACGTATAACGTTATGTAGCATTACCATATAACGTATAACGTTATGTAGCATTACCATATAACGTATAACGTTATGTAGCATTACCATATAACGTATAACGTTATGTAGCATTACCATATAACGTGTAACGTTATTTACTATTACCGTATAACGTATAACGTTGTATACTGTTACCATATAACGTATAACGTTATGTAGCATTACCATATAACGTATAACGTTATCTACTATTACCTTATAACGTATAACGTTGTATACTGTTACCATATAACGTATAACGTTATGTAGAATTACCATATAATGTATAACGTTATGTAGCATTACCATATAACGTATAACGTTATGTAGCATTACCATATAACGTATAACGTTATGTAGCATTACCATATAACGTACAACGTTATGTAGCACTACCATATAACGTATAACGTTATATACTGTTACCATATAACGTATAACGTTATGTAGCATTACCATATAACGTATAACGTTATGTAGCATTACCATATAATGTATAACGTTATCTACTATTACCTTATAACGTATAACGTTGTATACTGTTACCATATAACGTATAACGTTATGTAGAATTACCATATAATGTATAACGTTATGTAGCATTACCATATAACGTATAACGTTATGTAGCATTACCATATAACGTATAACGTTATGTAGCATTACCATATAACGTATAACGTTATGTAGCATTACCATATAACGTGTAACGTTATTTACTATTACCGTATAACGTATAACGTTGTATACTGTTACCATATAACGTATAACGTTATGTAGCATTACCATATAACGTATAACGTTATCTACTATTACCTTATAACGTATAACGTTGTATACTGTTACCATATAACGTATAACGTTATGTAGAATTACCATATAATGTATAACGTTATGTAGCATTACCATATAACGTATAACGTTATGTAGCATTACCATATAACGTACAACGTTATGTAGCATTACCATATAACGTACAACGTTATGTAGCATTACCATATAACGTATAACGTTATATACTGTTACCATATAACGTATAACGCTTTGTAGCATTACCATATAACGTATAACGTTATGTAGCATTACCATATAACGTATACCGTTATGTAGCATTACCATATAACGTATAACGTTATGTAGCATTACCATATAACGTATAACGTTATGTAGCATTACCATATAACGTATAACGTTATGTAGCATTACCATATAACGTATAACGTTATGTAGCATTACCATATAACGTATAACGTTATGTAGCATTACCATATAACGTACAACGTTATGTAGCATTACCATATAACGTATAACGTTATATACTGTTACCATATAACGTATAACGTTATGTAGCATTACCATATAACGTATAACGTTATGTAGCATTACCATATAATGTATAACGTTATCTACTATTACCTTATAACGTATAACGTTGTATACTGTTACCATATAACGTATAACGTTATGTAGAATTACCATATAATGTATAACGTTATGTAGCATTACCATATAACGTATAACGCTATGTAGCATTACCATATAACGTATAACGTTATGTAGCATTACCATATAACGTATAACGTTATGTAGCATTACCATATAACGTGTAACGTTATTTACTATTACCGTATAACGTATAACGTTGTATACTGTTACCATATAACGTATAACGTTATGTAGCATTACCATATAACGTATAACGTTATCTACTATTACCTTATAACGTATAACGTTGTATACTGTTACCATATAACGTATAACGTTATGTAGAATTACCATATAATGTATAACGTTATGTAGCATTACCATATAACGTATAACGTTATGTAGCATTACCATATAACGTATAACGTTATGTAGCATTACCATATAACGTATACCGTTATGTAGCATTACCATATAACGTATAACGTTATGTAGCATTACCATATAACGTATAACGTTATGTAGCATTACCATATAACGTATAACGTTATGTAGCATTACCATATAACGTATAACGTTATGTAGCATTACCATATAACGTATAACGTTATGTAGCATTACCATATAACGGATAACGTTATGTAGCATTACCATATAACGTATAACGTTATATACTGTTACCATATAACGTATAACGTTATGTAGCATTACCATATAACGTATAACGTTATGTAGCATTACCATATAACGTATACCGTTATGTAGCATTACCATATAACGTATAACGTTATGTAGCATTACCATATAACGTATAACGTTATGTAGCATTACCATATAACGTATAACGTTATGTAGCATTACCATATAACGTATAACGTTATGTAGCATTATCATATAACGTATAACGTTATGTAGCACTACCATATAACGTATAACGTTATATACTGTTACCATATAACGTATAACGTTATGTAGCACTACCATATAACGTATAAAGTTGTATACTGTTACCATATAACGTATAACGTTATGTAGCATTACCATATAATGTATAACGTTATGTAGCATTACCATATAACGTATAACGTTATGTAGCATTACCATATAACGTATAACGTTATGTAGCACTACCATATAACGTATAACGTTATGTAGCATTACCATATAACGTATAACGTTATGTAGCATTAGCATATAACGTATAACGTTATGTAGCATTACCATATAACGTATAACGTTATGTAGCATTACCATATAACGTACAACGTTATGTAGCATTACCATATAACGTATAACGTTATGTAGCATTACCATATAACGTAAAACGTTATTTACTATTACCTTATAACGTATAACGTTGTATACTGTTACCATATAACGTATAACGTTATGTAGCATTACCATATAACGTAAAACGTTATTTACTATTACCTTATAACGTATAACGTTGTATACTGTTACCATATAACGTATAACGTTATGTAGCACTACCATATAACGTGTAACGTTATGTATCATTACCTTATAACGTATAACGTTGTATACTGTTACCATATAACGTATAACGTTATGTAGCATTATCATATAACGTATAACGTTATGTAGCATTACCATATAACGTATACCGTTATGTAGCATTACCATATAACGTATAACGTTATGTAGCATTACCATATAACGTATAACGTTATGTAGCATTACCATATAACGTATAACGTTATGTAGCACTACCATATAACGTATAACGTTATGTAGCATTACCATATAACGTATAACGTTATGTAGCATTATCATATAACGTATAACGTTATGTAGCATTACCATATAACGTATAACGTTATGTAGCATTACCATATAACGTACAACGTTATGTAGCATTACCATATAACGTATAACGTTATATACTGTTACCATATAACGTATAACGTTATGTAGCATTACCATATAACGTATAACGTTATGTAGCATTACCATATAATGTATAACGTTATCTACTATTACCTTATAACGTATAACGTTGTATACTGTTACCATATAACGTATAACGTTATGTAGAATTACCATATAATGTATAACGTTATGTAGCATTACCATATAACGTATAACGTTATGTAGCATTACCATATAACGTATAACGTTATGTAGCATTACCATATAACGTATAACGTTATGTAGCATTACCATATAACGTGTAACGTTATTTACTATTACCGTATAACGTATAACGTTGTATACTGTTACCATATAACGTATAACGTTATCTACTATTACCTTATAACGTATAACGTTGTATACTGTTACCATATAACATATAACGTTATGTAGAATTACCATATAATGTATAACGTTATGTAGCATTACCATATAACGTATAACGTTATGTAGCATTACCATATAACGTATAACGTTATGTAGCATTACCATATAACGGACAACGTTATGTAGCATTACCATATAACGTATAACGTTATATACTGTTACCATATAACGTATAACGTTATGTAGCATTACCATATAACGTATAACGTTATGTAGCATTACCATATAACGTATACCGTTATGTAGCATTACCATATAACGTATAACGTTATGTAGCATTACCATATAACGTATAACGTTATGTAGCATTACCATATAACGTATAACGTTATGTAGCATTACCATATAACGTATAACGTTATGTAGCATTACCATATAACGTATAACGTTATGTAGCATTACCATATAACGTGTAACGTTATTTACTATTACCGTATAACGTATAACGCTGTATACTGTTACCATATAACGTATAACGTTATGTAGCATTACCATATAACGTATAACGTTATCTACTATTACCTTATAACGTATAACGTTGTATACTGTTACCATATAACGTATAACGTTATGAAGAATTACCATATAATGTATAACGTTATGTAGCATTACCATATAACGTATAACGTTATGTAGCATTACCATATAACGTATAACGTTATGTAGCATTACCATATAACGTACAACGTTATGTAGCATTACCATATAACGTATAACGTTATATACTGTTACCATATAACGTATAACGTTATGTAGCATTACCATATAACGTATAACGTTATGTAGCATTACCATATAATGTATAACGTTATCTACTATTACCTTATAACGTATAACGTTGTATACTGTTACCATATAACGTATAACGTTATGTAGAATTACCATATAATGTATAACGTTATGTAGCATTACCATATAACGTATAACGTTATGTAGCATTGCCATATAACGTATAACGTTATGTAGCATTACCATATAACGTATAACGTTATGTAGCATTACCATATAACGTGTAACGTTATTTACTATTACCGTATAACGTATAACGTTGTATACTGTTACCATATAACGTATAACGTTATGTAGCATTACCATATAACGTATAACGTTATCTACTATTACCTTATAACGTATAACGTTGTATACTGTTACCATATAACGTATAACGTTATGTAGAATTACCATATAATGTATAACGTTATGTAGCATTACCATATAACGTATAACGTTATGTAGCATTACCATATAACGTATAACGTTATGTAGCATTACCATATAACGTACAACGTTATGTAGCATTACCATATAACGTATAACGTTATATACTGTTACCATATAACGTATAACGTTATGTAGCATTACCATATAACGTATAACGTTATGTAGCATTACCATATAACGTATACCGTTATGTAGCATTACCATATAACGTATAACGTTATGTAGCATTACCATATAACGTATAACGTTATGTAGCATTACCATATAACGTATAACGTTATGTAGCATTACCATATAACGTATAACGTTATGAAGCATTACCATATAACGTATAACGTTATGTAGCATTACCATATAACGTATAACGTTATGTAGCATTACCATATAACGTCTAACGTTATGTAGCATTACCATATAACGTATAACGTTATGTAGCATTACCATATAACGTATAACGTTATGTAGCATTACCATATAACGTACAACGTTATGTAGCATTACCATATAACGTATAACGTTATATACTGTTACCATATAACGTATAACGTTATGTAGCATTACCATATAACGTATAACGTTATGTAGCATTACCATATAATGTATAACGTTATCTACTATTACCTTATAACGTATAACGTTGTATACTGTTACCATATAACGTATAACGTTATGTAGAATTACCATATAATGTATAACGTTATGTAGCATTACCATATAACGTATAACGTTATGTAGCATTACCATATAACGTATAACGTTATGTAGCATTACCATATAACGTATAACGTTATGTAGCATTACCATATAACGTGTAACGTTATTTACTATTACCGTATAACGTATAACGTTGTATACTGTTACCATATAACGTATAACGTTATGTAGCATTACCATATAACGTATAACGTTATCTACTATTACCTTATAACGTATAACGTTGTATACTGTTACCATATAACGTATAACGTTATGTAGAATTACCATATAATGTATAACGTTATGTAGCATTACCATATAACGTATAACGTTATGTAGCATTACCATATAACGTATAACGTTATGTAGCATTACCATATAACGTACAACGTTATGTAGCATTACCATATAACGTATAACGTTATATACTGTTACCATATAACGTATAACGTTATGTAGCATTACCATATAACGTATAACGTTATGTAGCATTACCATATAACGTATACCGTTATGTAGCATTACCATATAACGTATAACGTTATGTAGCATTACCATATAACGTATAACGTTATGTAGCATTACCATATAACGTATAACGTTATGTAGCATTACCATATAACGTATAACGTTATGTAGCATTACCATATAACGTATAACGTTATATACTGTTACCATATAACGTATAACGTTATGTAGCATTACCATATAACGTATAACGTTATGTAGCATTACCATATAACGTATACCGTTATGTAGCATTACCATATAACGTATAACGTTATGTAGCATTACCATATAACGTATAACGTTATGTAGCATTGTCATATAACGTATAACGTTATGTAGCACTACCATATAACGTATAACGTTATATACTGTTACCATATAACGTATAACGTTATGTAGCACTACCATATAACGTATAAAGTTGTATACTGTTACCATATAACGTATAACGTTATGTAGCATTACCATATAATGTATAACGTTATGTAGCATTACCATATAACGTATAACGTTATGTATCATTACCTTATAACGTATAACGTTATGTAGCATTACCATATAACGTATAACGTTATGTAGCATTACCATATAACGTAAAACGTTATTTACTATTACCTTATAACGTATAACGTTGTATACTGTTACCATATAACGTATAACGTTATGTAGCATTACCATATAACGTAAAACGTTATTTACTATTACCTTATAACGTATAACGTTATGTAGCATTATCATATAACGTATAACGTTATGTAGCATTACCATATAACGTATACCGTTATGTAGCATTACCATATAACGTATAACGTTATGTAGCATTACCATATAACGTATAACGTTATGTAGCATTACCATATAACGTATAACGTTATGTAGCACTACCATATAACGTATAACGTTATGTAGCATTACCATATAACGTATAACGTTATGTAGCATTATCATATAACGTATAACGTTATGTAGCATTACCATATAACGTATAACGTTATGTAGCATTACCATATAACGTGTAACGTTATTTACTATTACCGTATAACGTATAACGTTGTATACTGTTACCATATAACGTATAACGTTATGTAGCATTACCATATAACGTATAACGTTATCTACTATTACCTTATAACGTATAACGTTGTATACTGTTACCATATAACGTATAACGTTATGTAGAATTACCATATAATGTATAACGTTATGTAGCATTACCATATAACGTATAACGTTATGTAGCATTACCATATAACGTATAACGTTATGTAGCATTACCATATAACGTATACCGTTATGTAGCATTACCATATAACGTATAACGTTATGTAGCATTACCATATAACGTATAACGTTATGTAGCATTACCATATAACGTATAACGTTATGTAGCATTACCATATAACGTATAACGTTATGTAGCATTACCATATAACGTATAACGTTATGTAGCATTACCATATAACGGATAACGTTATGTAGCATTACCATATAACGTATAACGTTATATACTGTTACCATATAACGTATAACGTTATGTAGCATTACCATATAACGTATAACGTTATGTAGCATTACCATATAACGTATACCGTTATGTAGCATTACCATATAACGTATAACGTTATGTAGCATTACCATATAACGTATAACGTTATGTAGCATTACCATATAACGTATAACGTTATGTAGCATTACCATATAACGTATAACGTTATGTAGCATTATCATATAACGTATAACGTTATGTAGCACTACCATATAACGTATAACGTTATATACTGTTACCATATAACGTATAACGTTATGTAGCACTACCATATAACGTATAAAGTTGCATACTGTTACCATATAACGTATAACGTTATGTAGCATTACCATATAATGTATAACGTTATGTAGCATTACCATATAACGTATAACGTTATGTAGCATTACCATATAACGTATAACGTTATGTAGCACTACCATATAACGTATAACGTTATGTAGCATTACCATATAACGTATAACGTTATGTAGCATTAGCATATAACGTATAACGTTATGTAGCATTACCATATAACGTATAACGTTATGTAGCATTACCATATAACGTACAACGTTATGTAGCATTACCATATAACGTATAACGTTATGTAGCATTACCATATAACGTAAAACGTTATTTACTATTACCTTATAACGTATAACGTTGTATACTGTTACCATATAACGTATAACGTTATGTAGCATTACCATATAACGTAAAACGTTATTTACTATTACCTTATAACGTATAACGTTGTATACTGTTACCATATAACGTATAACGTTATGTAGCACTACCATATAACGTGTAACGTTATGTATCATTACCTTATAACGTATAACGTTGTATACTGTTACCATATAACGTATAACGTTATGTAGCATTATCATATAACGTATAACGTTATGTAGCATTACCATATAACGTATACCGTTATGTAGCATTACCATATAACGTATAACGTTATGTAGCATTACCATATAACGTATGACGTTATGTAGCATTACCATATAACGTATAACGTTATGTAGCACTACCATATAACGTATAACGTTATGTAGCATTACCATATAACGTATAACGTTATGTAGCATTATCATATAACGTATAACGTTATGTAGCATTACCATATAACGTATAACGTTATGTAGCATTACCATATAACGTACAACGTTATGTAGCATTACCATATAACGTATAACGTTATATACTGTTACCATATAACGTATAACGTTATGTAGCATTACCATATAACGTATAACGTTATGTAGCATTACCATATAATGTATAACGTTATCTACTATTACCTTATAACGTATAACGTTGTATACTGTTACCATATAACGTATAACGTTATGTAGAATTACCATATAATGTATAACGTTATGTAGCATTACCATATAACGTATAACGTTATGTAGCATTACCATATAACGTATAACGTTATGTAGCATTACCATATAACGTATAACGTTATGTAGCATTACCATATAACGTGTAACGTTATTTACTATTACCGTATAACGTATAACGTTGTATACTGTTACCATATAACGTATAACGTTATCTACTATTACCTTATAACGTATAACGTTGTATACTGTTACCATATAACATATAACGTTATGTAGAATTACCATATAATGTATAACGTTATGTAGCATTACCATATAACGTATAACGTTATGTAGCATTACCATATAACGTATAACGTTATGTAGCATTACCATATAACGTACAACGTTATGTAGCATTACCATATAACGTATAACGTTATATACTGTTACCATATAACGTATAACGTTATGTAGCATTACCATATAACGTATAACGTTATGTAGCATTACCATATAACGTATACCGTTATGTAGCATTACCATATAACGTATAACGTTATGTAGCATTACCATATAACGTATAACGTTATGTAGCATTACCATATAACGTATAACGTTATGTAGCATTACCATATAACGTATAACGTTATGTAGCATTACCATATAACGTATAACGTTATGTAGCATTACCATATAACGTGTAACGTTATTTACTATTACCGTATAACGTATAACGCTGTATACTGTTACCATATAACGTATAACGTTATGTAGCATTACCATATAACGTATAACGTTATCTACTATTACCTTATAACGTATAACGTTGTATACTGTTACCATATAACGTATAACGTTATGTAGAATTACCATATAATGTATAACGTTATGTAGCATTACCATATAACGTATAACGTTATGTAGCATTACCATATAACGTATAACGTTATGTAGCATTACCATATAACGTACAACGTTATGTAGCATTACCATATAACGTATAACGTTATATACTGTTACCATATAACGTATAACGTTATGTAGCATTACCATATAACGTATAACGTTATGTAGCATTACCATATAATGTATAACGTTATCTACTATTACCTTATAACGTATAACGTTGTATACTGTTACCATATAACGTATAACGTTATGTAGAATTACCATATAATGTATAACGTTATGTAGCATTACCATATAACGTATAACGTTATGTAGCATTACCATATAACGTATAACGTTATGTAGCATTACCATATAACGTATAACGTTATGTAGCATTACCATATAACGTGTAACGTTATTTACTATTACCGTATAACGTATAACGTTGTATACTGTTACCA